>JANSMH010000237.1:0-40179 GCA_029299595.1 Grosmannia serpens
AACCTGGGCGCCAACGACGTGTATTTCTGGTATCTGGCAGGAGGCGAGACGTCGTCGGCAGCGGCTGAGAAGACGTCGGCAGCGGCAGCGTCCAGCCCGTCCCCCCCCCCCCCCCCCCCCCCGCCCGCTCTTCTTGCGTACCGATGTCCAGTATGGGTCGTCGGCTGCAATGTGCCGCTCTTCAGACAGCCGGAAGATGCCCTTTTTGAAGACGAGCTTCGAGTCGCTGGCACCCATTTTCGTGGCGGCAGGGCCCGACGATGCGCAGGCTCGGGAGTTGCCAAGCAGCAGGCAGGAGTCCTCTCGCAGGGAAATCTGGAGAAACGTTGGGGTGGGTGGGTTTGGTGGAGAGAGCGGTCTGGTCTACGACCGAAAGGCGTTGCAGGCATTCATTCCTGCTCGGTTTGGGGGCCCCGTTTCTCCTCTTCGTGGCTTATTCCCCCCGACACCGCCTTTGGCAAATCCTACGTCACGGGCACGGTACCAAAGATGCGGCGTGATCAGTGCATGCTAGTGGACACCGTCGCTGGAACCTGGCTGTTGGACGCGCTGGAGACGCTAAAAACAACCGCTCCAGACAGCTCCGTTTCCGGTCTATTGCGTTCTACGGAGTACGAGGTAAGATACGACTACTCGTACACTCGTCCCTGTCGTCCTCTTGCTCTATCCTAACTCGTACACGTCTGAATCATGCTCGATAGTAATAGGTGCCTTCCCTTGTTGTCTAAGCCTCAAAATGGTATCATAGCATATCCTCGACGGAACAGCGCTGCCGTCCTGTCTGATGGTTGCGTTTTATATATCGTACAAACGGCACAAGATGGAAACAGCAACGGCCCGTGAGCTCCTCCGGGATGCAAGATGGCACGCGTCCGGCTCGTCCGCCGGCAGCCCGTCAGTAGATCCGAGCCGCACTGCCCGAGCTTCGCCGGCCCTTTTCGTACAGCCACTTGTTGTTGAGTCCCATGCTGAGGCGCTTTCCCGAGCTGGGACTGGGCGTTGCCGGGAGGCCGGAGATGCCGGAGAGGGTCGAGTCGGAGAAGAGCGACGCCGCCCCGCCGCCGATGGGCGAGGAGAAGGACGACCGCCGTCCCGTGGCAAAGGGGCTGCCGGCGGCCGAGAAGGGCGAGCTGGCGGGCGAGGCCACGCGGGTCTTGTTGAAGAGCGGGCTGCTGCTGATGGGCGAGCTGGCGCGGCTGCGGGAGCCGGTGGCCACGTGGCTGGCGGCGCTGACGGCGCTGGCGGCAGACGAGCCGGCCATGGACGGGGTGCGGGCGTAGCGCGGCGGCGTGGAAAAGGCGGCGCCGGGGGTGGCGGCGGCGCGGACGGGCACCAGGCCGAGCAGCTTGCGCTGGCCGGGGGTCAGGGGGATGTCGGCCATGGTGTCGGGCTGGCGGAAGAGCGGCATGACGGCCCGCGCGATGTTGAGGAGGAGGGCGAGCTGGACGAGCAGCCAGAGGGTGGGCGCGTACCGCACGGGGATGAGGCTGTGTGCTCTGGCAGTGTTAGAGACGGCAAGGGGATGAGCGGGCAGACAGCGGGCGGACAAGGGGGCTTACAGTCTGCAGATCTGCTGGTAGGCGGCGCCGTTGGCCGTGCGGGCCACGTACACGGCGGCCAGGGCGAGGCCGTTGTAGACGGCCGTCTTGAGGTTGGACTCGGTAAAGACGTTGGCCGTGCGGCGCCGGGTGATCTCGTCCATGCGTGGATGCCGCCAGTTGCCCGGGCTGTCGGCGGGCTTCGGCGCGGCCGACACTAGCCCGCCCGCTGCGGTCTGCCGCGGCGGCGTCTGCATGGCCCTCGCCGCCATCGTTCTCGACGCCATCGTGGTCGTGCGTCGCCGGGGCCCGACGGTCGGCTGCAGTCGTCTTTCGATGTGAGGGAAAGAAGGGGGGGCCGAGTGACGAGGTGGAAGCGTGCTTGTAAAATAGCTACGTCGTAGATTGTCGGCAGTCCTCTGGAGGTTAGTATGCGCTGTTGCCGGCGTGGGTCGGCCGTCGTCGCCGTCGCTGTCGCTGTCGCTGTTGCAGTGGATAGTCTTTGCGTGTTGGCTGAGAGATCGGCCTCCTGTTTGTTATGAATTTTGTTTCCCCCAGCGCTAAACGCTGATTGGCCGGACGGCAAGACGCACACTAGTGGCTGTTGGCAGCTCTAGCGGCCGCGGCCTGGGAAGAAGAATCAAGGGCCCCGCCTCCACGTATTGCGAGGGCAAAGCTTCCTTTGGCTTCTCTCCATCCTTGCCAGCCTCTCGTCGGCTGTCGTCTCCTCGCATCGCGCAACACCACATTGCCGGATCCACGCCGCGTCGGAACGACTGCTTCGACAGCACACGTGCCGGCACTGCACGGATCTGTCCGTCTCTGACGGATTGCGGCCAACTCCTTTTCCCTTGCGGCTCTCAAGGCCTTTTTTGGAACAAAACATTCCCCCCCCCCCCCCCCCCCCCCCCTCGTCATGGGTTTCGATAACCTCATGTGGCACCTCGACGAGGGCGTCACGAGCCTGTTTGGCCAGTGGAACGCATACTCGACCGTGCTGGTGACGCTGCTGATCGGCGTCACGGCCGTGTTTGTGTACTCGCGCCGCGATCCGGACACGCACCCGATGCTGCTGGCACGGCAGGCGCAGGGGTCGCCGGTGCGGCAGGACGGCGAGTCGCCGGTGTACCGGTCGCGCAGCTCGCCGCACTCGATTGCACTCCAGTCGGGCCTGGACGTGCGCGACCCGGGCGTGTCCAAGTGGGCGCGCGGCCGGGACGGCGACCTGCGCGACATCTGGCGACAGGCCGTGGCCGGCAGCAAGGCCACGAGCGACAGCATCAGCGGCCGCGGACGCGTGCTGGCCGTCTACGGCGACAGCGTGGAGGAGACGACTCTCGGTAGGTTTGCGTGGTTTTCGTGGTTTGCGTGGTCTGCGTGGTCTGCGTGGTCTGCGTGGTCTGCGTGGTCTGCGTGGCTCTGCTCCCTCTTCCTCTCGATCTCTCCAGTCCCCCTCGGCTTCTAACCCTCGCAGACAACATGACGCGCCAGATCAACCTCATCGGCCAGCACATGCTCGACCAGGGCGGCAACCGGGTGGCCATCTACCTGCCCAACTCGGTCGAGTTCCTGGCCGGCCTGTTCGCCTGCAGCTTCTACAACATGACGGCCATCCTGCTGCCGTTTGACCAGACGGACGAGGCGCTGGTGTCGATGCTGCGCCGCTCGGCCGCCGACACCGTCATCACGGCCCCGGGCTGCTTCCCCTTTGCCACCGTGGCCAAGAGCTACCCGGCCCTGCGCCAGCTGATCTGGGTCGTCGACGAGGGCAGCAAGCACCTGGACTGGAACGAGGTGCCCGAGGGCGTCGGCAGCAGCGTCAACGTCGCCACCTGGCAGGACGTCGTCGGCGACGCCGCCGCCGCTGCCGGCCACGCGCTGCCAGCCCTAGAAGGACAGGCGGCGGCACGTGACATTACCGTGTTTTGGGAGCCAGCGAGCAAAGAGGGCACCGCCACAGCCACAGCCTCAGCCACACCGGACATGGTCCGCTTCACGAGCGGCAACCTCGCGGCCGCCGTGGCCGCCCAGCTGTCGGCCGTGCCCAGCACGCAGCGCCTGGGCCCGTCGGACCTGCTTCTAGCGGCCGACTCGCTGACGCACACGCACACGCTGGTGCTGACGCTGGCGGCGCTGTACGCGAGCGCGTCGGTGGCGCTGAGCAGCGCCGCGCCGGCCGCTCCGGACTTGACGGCGGCCACGCGCGGCATCGCGCCGACCGTGGTCGTGGCCACGCCGGCCGCGCTGCTGGGCACGCACGCCGAGGCCACGGCAAGGCTGGCCGGCATCCCGCTGGCGTCGCTGCTGCTGGGCTGGGAGACGCGGTCGCTGTCCGACGGCGGCGTCTTTCCCACGGCCGTCTCGCTGGCCAGCCGCCTCCTCGACCGCGCCCGCCCGGCCGTCGGCGCCTCGCCCGGCAAGCTGCGCCTGCTCTATGCCGCCGAGCGCGTCGCGGCCGGCACGCCGCCGCTCTCGTCCGCCGTCCTGTCCGACCTGCGCGTCTTTGCCGGCGCCCGCGTCATCTACGCCCTCGCCGCCGCCAAGATCGCCGGCGCCGCCGCCCAGACCGCCTTTTACGACTACCGCGTCGTGCCCAGCGGGCCGTACGCCCCCTTCGGCCCCCCGCTCACCTGCACCGAGTACCTCGTGCGCGACAAGGACGCCTGCAAGGTCGCCGACGACAAGCCCCAGGGCGAGGTGCGTAACCCCGACAGAAGCAGGCTTACATACACACGTTTGCTGACTAACCAGATCGTCATCCGCGGCCCCTCTGTCGCCGGCAACGAGGCTGGCCTCGGCGTCATCGGCGTCATCCGGGACGACAACACGCTGGCCTACGCCTAGACGGGACCGCTCGGAGGTCGGCCGGGCTGCCTGCAGACAACCAGACAAGCCACAGAAACTGCCCGTCTTCTCGGCATGGCCGCCATTGTTGGATGGTTGCCTTGTCTACTCTTTCCCCCTAAACAGGTCATTCCTTGTTGCTTGTCGTTCTATTCATCCAAGAAAGTACCTGTTTGCCTGTGACAGCGTTTCTATGCAGAGTGCTTCCCGTCCCTTCCTCGTCTCATATTCATAACGTAACAAAGCAGTAGCAAAATCGTATGCCCAAAATCCTGCATCATGTCCCAGCCAATGTCTCCTCTCTCCTCTCTCCTCTCTCCTCCCCCTCCCTCCTCCCTCCTCCCTCCCCCCTCACGCCCCGTTCCGATACACCTGAGCTCCTCCGTTCCGGAAGATGATCGTGTCTCGTCGCTGCAGCAGCATCAGCGCCCGGTTCAGCGACTGCTCGCTGAAGCCGCGCACCTCCACCATCTCCCGCCGCAGCGTCGCCAGACTCGTGCTCCAGCCGATCGGCAGCCGTCGCTTCAGCTCCGACTCCACACGCGCTGCCTCCTGGTACAGCTCGCGCGCCGCCCCGCCGCCGGCGCCTGCAGCGCCGCCCGAGCCCACCTGGCTGCCCTGGTTGACGGCGTCCATGGTCGAGCACAGGAACAGCCGGATCGCCTCGTCCACGTGCTGCTCCGTCGCCACCGGCGACAGCGTCAGCTTGGCCTGCGCCTCGGTGATCCGCACAATCGCCTCCAGCTGCCGCACCGTAATCGGAATGCTCGACCGCGCGTTGGCCTCCAGCTCGGCCGCGTGCACCTGCCGTCGGATCGACACAAAGTGCGACGACAGCTTCTCTGCTGCCTCGGCGCTCAGCCGGGGGGCACAGCGCCTTGTCCTGTTAGCCAAAAACCCCCAAAACGCCAGAGCTCTCGCAAGGACTCACGTCTTGCAGTAGTTGATGTACCGCCGCATCTTCTCCACCGGGATCTCCGACTCCACCTGGTCCTCCACGCCGCGGCCGCCCATGTGGATGCCCATGACGTGTCGTGCCATCCGCTCGTCCTTGCCGCGCTCGTGCTCGTCCTTGACGATGAAAATCATGTCGAACCGCGACAGGATCGTCGTCTGGAAGTCAATGTTCTCGCCCGGCGTCTTCATGTCGTCGTACCGCCCAAAGATCGGGTTCGCCGCCGCCAGCACCGACGTCCGCGCGTTGAGGATCGTCGTGATGCCCGCCTTGGCGATCGAGATCGTCTGCTGCTCCATCGCCTCGTGGATCGCCACCCGGTCCTCGTCCCGCATCTTGTCAAACTCGTCGATGCACACCACCCCGCCGTCCGCCAGCACCATCGCGCCGCCCTCCAGGTAGAACTCCCGCGTCGACTGCTCCCGCTGCACCGACGCCGTCAGGCCCGCCGCCGACGACCCCTTGCCCGACGTGTAGATCGCAATCGGCGCCACCCGCTCCACAAACTTGAGCAGCTGCGACTTGGCCGTTCCCGGGTCGCCCAGCAGCAGCACGTTGATGTCGCCGCGCAGCTTCATCCCGTCCGGCAGGATCTTCTTCGACCCCCCCATCAGCAGGCACAGGATCGCCTTCTTGATGTCCCGGTTGCCGTAGATTGACGGCGCGATGCAGTCCGTCATCATGTTGTACAGGTCCGGCCGCCGGCTCAGCTCCAGAAACTCCTGCTCCTCCTCCTCCGTGTACATCGCCTGGCCCTTGGCCGTCTGGTCCAGGTCCGTCTGGATCCCCACCGCCCGCAGATACGGCGTCCGGATCGCCACCGCCCCGCCCGCCGACCCGCTGCCGCCGCCCTTGGACGAGTTCTTGCTCTGGTAGATCGAGAAGATGCCCGTCACCGTGCACCGCGATCCCGGCACCACCCGGTTCGTCAGGTACCGGTCCGCCGAGATCAGCACGTGCCGCGGCAGCTCGCCCACCGGCACCTGCTCCGGCGCCTCCTGCAGCTTGATCACCTGCTGGTCCACGAACCCGCACTTCTCGTGCATCACATAGTACGGGTCCATCGGGCACTTCTCGCTCGCATCGCCCTGCGTCGGCACCCGCCCGCACTGCCGCGGCAGCGTCACGCTCGTGAACCCTCCCGTCACCGGAATCCGCTGCTCAAACCCGCAGCCGCGGCACTGCACCACCAGGTCTGTCGCCTTCGACGCCATCACCGACGCTCCGATCACGATCCCCGGCACCCGCACCAGCCGCGAAATCGTCAGCGAGTCCAGGTTCCGGATCGCCACCTCCTCCGCGCTCGAGTGCAGAAGAAGTTGGTGTTCTGGCAGGTCCACCGTCTTCTGGTGCGGGAAGACGATGCGGTGAGTGCATCGCTTGAGGGCGTTCTCAAACTGTAGGGCGGCATTGTCAGCATTGCCGCCTTTCTCCTCTTTCTGAGAACACAGCCAACATACCAACGGTATGATCTCGGCTGGCTCCGTCACCAGCCGGTGAGCCAGCTCCTCGTTGTACTTGATCAGATCGCCAATGTCGATATCGCAGTAGTACTTCTTCAGAAGGGCATTCTCCTTCAGTTGTTCTCTGCACGAGGAAGCCCGGTCAGCGTCCATGTTCGCCCTATTCCACTGCCCTCTGGTGAAGCTACCTGTAGACAAAGTCGTTATCGAGCCGGAACTTGAGAATGAAGTCCTCCAAGTCCTTCCGGGTCTTCACTCGAGTCTCCTCCCCGCTGTCATTGTAGTCGTAGACATGGGTCGAATAGACCGACTGGCGATCCATCTTGAAGCGTGCAAATTTCGGCGGATCGGATAAAGCCCAAACAGAGGAACAGCTCTGCAGATTTCCGGCAGCGGTTGGGATAGGATGCTGTTATGGCAAGTGAAGTGCGAAATGTGGGAATGTAGACCAGAAGAGGGGCGGTAGAACTTGGGAGACACGAGAAAAACGCGTCGCGCCCTCGCACGCGTCTTAATTAAAGTGGTCGCATAAAACCGCTCCCCTTTCGGCAACCTGCGCTATCCCATATACGGACAGCAAGTAAAGTCACGTGCACCTGTACTCGGACTTTAGTGCACGTTGTCAATTATTCGCCGAGCTGCAACGCAACACTGTTGGCCCGGCTTAGGCAACAAATCCGGCCAGCATTGCTTCCAACGCGGGAACTCTGCCACCACCATTACGGCCATTTTCATTCCCAGCTCGCCGAGCCAGCGTTTTTCCGTTTCGTTCCTTTTTCTGCCTTTTACTGCCTTTTTCTGCGTTCTGCCCGATCTCTGCCGTGCGCCGAGCAATGCTCTACGACCTCGCAGCCGCGGATCAGTAGAGCCATTTGCGATTCCCCTCCGAGCTTCCCCTCGATACTCAATTGCCTACATGCCATCGTCGATTGGCCGCCATAGTCCTCATCCTGGAGACGGGTCCAGCGGCTGCGAGCCATGTTCTCGAATTCTGAGGGACGGAAGTCTGTCGACAGCCTGTCGTCGCTGTCTAGCATAACCCACAAAGCAGACTTCCCTTTCCACAGGTACTTTGCGCCTCCGATCATCCGGCCATCCTCGGACCTCGTGGTCTGCCTTCAGTATTGCTGATACTTGTACATAAGACAATATCCATCGAGCGCGTATGTGAAACAGAGGCGGGAGTCGGTTTCAAGCTCTATCCACTCCGTCGGAGGCACCCTCGATACCGTCCTTGGGAGCTGGCCGGAGCCGTTGACTGAGCTGGGTCAAAATGGTTTGCTGCCTCCTGCCCTCTAATGTCTCTGAAACATGTGCAATTCCTAGCTTGTCTGACACGCCCCAGCAATCTCAACCCTCCTCCAGCCGCCCATCGTCCGAACTGGCCTCCAACCGCACACATCGGCTCCGGCGCATAGCACTCACAAGCCACCAACAGCCAAAGACATACCCCCTGTCCCTCTGACGAACATTGCCCACATAGACCCGTCCGAGTTTACAGAGTACCTCACCCAGGTTGGCGCCCTACACGAGCAGCTACGAAGAGTAAAAGAGAGCGAGGAAGAACAGGCGGCAACTACGGCTGGTACGACACCCGGGAGGACCAACAGTAAAGATGACCTTGGGGACGCTCTGAACGACGGCTATCTGCGACCGGGCGGGAAGCGGCCATCCAGAAGACTCTCCGTCTCCTCAATATCCTCCGTCACGTTGGCCGATGCGCCAAATCCCTCCAAGAGAAGCTCCAGCAGCGGCAGAAGAAACCAGGGCCCGCCACCCCTGTCGACCATTCCCAATGTCTACTTCGACGACGACTTCCACCTCGAGAATCCCCGGACATTTGATATCGTCAGCGAGCGGTCCGAGGTTGTGCCGTCTGCTCCGGGGACAAGCAACGACAAGGCCGGTCCGAACAGTAACAGCACGTCGGTGGTGGCTCCAGCACCTCGAAAGGTTCTGGCGACGAATGCGATATTGCAGGAGAAGCTTTCATGGTACATGGACACGGTCGAAATGCACCTGATCTCGTCCATATCGACGGCATCCACGGCCTTTTTCACGGCCCTGGGCTCTCTCAAGGAGCTGTATACCGAGGCCACAGGCTCGGTGGACAGAATACAAGCGCTGCGGAAAGAGCTTGGTGCCCTGGATGACGAGATTGCGACTCGCGGCCTGGAAATCGTCCAGAAGCAACGCCGGCGCCAGAACATTCAACAGTTCCATGCAGCCGTGATGCAGCTGAAAGACATCGTCGACGATGTGGCCGCATGCGAAACGCTCGTGGACGAAAACGAGGTGGACAAGGCACTGGACGGTATTGACGCCTTGGAAAAGCTCATCGCCGGTGAACAGGACCCAAAGAAACGGCAGCAACGGCCATATCCGCTGCGAGACCTGCGGACTGCGACAGCTTTGCAGGGCGTCAATGACGATGTCGCCGTTCTGCGACTCCGCATTGGCAAGGCATACGAGGCCAAGTTTGTGTCCGTCCTGCTTCGGGATCTCCGGCAGCACACAGAGTCGGTGTCGCGGCCGGAAGTGCTTATGCGGTGGAGCAGTGCCTCTATGCGCGCTCGGGGAGGACTCAGACGCGACCCATCGGCCTATCCGGCATATCTTGCGGCGACCGAGGAGCTCCGGGCAGAGCTTCTCCCCATATTCACGGGCCTCTATAGGGCCAAACACATTACGGCCGCCTCGCAGGTGTTCCGGGAAGCAGTGTTGCGAGAGATTAAGAATCTGGTCCGGAAGCCACTGCCGAGCTCAAACGACGACGACAACGAGTCGATGATGTCTTCCTCCACAATGAGCAGCAAACACTTGTCCCACGCGGAAAAGTCTTCAATTCTTGCTCGCAACCTGCGATCGCTCGGTCCCGAAGACGCCGAAGAGCTGCTGATGAAGATATACATCGGAGTGGCCGAGACGCTGAGGCGGCTGACCACACAGTTGAAAGTGTTGCTCGACGTCGCCAGCTCTATCGGCGAGGATGATCTGGAGCCCGGGGCGGCGGCGCTCAAGTCGCCGCCATTCAGCCCCTCGGGCCGACAGATGCCGCCGCCCATGTCGGACGCTGGCATGGAGGCACAGGCAGAACTGCACCGAACACTGGACATGAGCAATCTTCTCGGCCAGTCCATCGACACGGCACAGGACAAGGTGGTCCGGGTTCTGCGCGTCCGGGCAGAGCAGAGCTCGCACCTGTCGTTCACATGGTTCCTCCGCTACTTCACGCTCAACCTGCACTTCGCCAACGAGTGCGAGGGCATCTCTGGACGCAGCGGCCTTGCGCTCAAGACTGAGGTGAACGGCCATGTCAAGGACTTTGTGCAGCACCACGGCGATACGCAGATGAAGCAGCTGGCACAAGGGATGGACCAGGACCAGTGGGCGGCAAGAGACTTTACGGAGAAAGACACGAAGCTGCTGCAGCAGATCCTGGACGCTAGCACCAAGGACGTCGACGCGTGGACAGAGGGCGTCATGATCTGGACGCCGTACTCGACGGGCGACGAGGACGATGAAGACGAGGCAGCATCCAGCAACGGAGCATCCGCGGCAGGCAAGGCAAAAACACGCAGCGCAGTGATCGACGAGGAAACGTTCCTGCTGCCCAACTCGGCCGTGCTCTGCCTGGAGGGAATGTCGCACTATATGCACCTCACGGTGGCCATTCCGTTCATGACGCTCGACGTTGCCCTGTCGCTGGTGCAATACCTGCAACTGTTCAACTCGCGATGCACGCAGCTGATCTTGGGCGCCGGGGCCACGCGGTCCGCGGGCCTGAAGAACATCACCACGCGACACCTGGCCGTTGCGTCGCAGTCGCTGGCGTTCATTGCTTCGGTCATACCGTACGTCCGAGAGTTCGTGCGGCGCCGCGCCGGCTCGAGTCCCGGTGCTGGCGGTGCTGGCGGCAACAGCAGCAGCGGCGGCAGTTCCGCCCCCAGCGTCATGGGCGAATTCGACAAGGTGCGGCGGCTCTACCAGGAGCACCAGAACAGCATCTACGACAAGCTTGTGGAGATCATGGGCGGACGCGCGCAGGCTCATGCCAGGACGATGCGCAGCATAGACTGGGACGCATCTGACCCGGATTCCACCTCTGTGCACCCGTACATGGACACGCTGGTGAAGGAGACGACGACTCTGCACCGCAACCTGGCCAAGACGCTTCCGGAGGGAACGGTGCGATTCATCATGTCATCGGTGTTTGCCGAGTACAAGGAGCAGCTGGGTGGCGTTCTCCGGGCGGCAGACGTCAAGACGGCGGCAGGCCGTGACAGGTGAGAGGCGATTTCCCAGCACAGCCTAGAACAGCTGCTAGAAGAAGGATGTGAAGGGCTAACGTGCGCACGCAGCATGCTGCATGATGTGGAGAGCCTGCAGACGCGCCTGGGCAAGCTCGACGGCTTTGGCGACACCGGCAGCTTTCTCGAAGGGGTCATTGAGAGCAAGAAGATCGAGACGCCCAGTCCACGGCCAAAACCGCCAGCCAAGGAGCCAGAGACAAAGGCAGGAGAGGGGAACAAAGAGGCCAAGGCGGAGGCCAAAGGAAAGGGGCAGGAGAAAGAAGACGCCAAGCCGGACAAGAGTGTGGCAGCAGCCAGCAACGGTGGCAAGCTCTCGGGGGATGCAGACAGCTCTGACCCTGAAGCGAAGGCGGCGTCGCGGGCCAGCAGTCCTCTGCCTCCACCGGCCCCGCCCAAGGACGACAAAACGGCTGTTGGAAAGGCCGGCAAGCAGGATGCGACAAAGGCGAAAGCCGAACAGCCATCCGCGGAAAGCCAAACTACCACCTCCAACGGCCAGGCCAACAAGAACGGCAAGAGCACAACCGCCAATAAGGGCCAAGACAACGACAAGAGCGTGTCGGAAGGAGAAAGCCAAGGGAAGGGGGATGCAGAGAAGGGAGAGGCCAAAGAGTGAGTGGAGCATTGAGAGGGAGAAGGAAGCAAGAAGAGGGGGGGGACTCCCTTCTGTTTCTACATATTTTCGCCTCGTCTCGCATGTGCAAAAGTTGTACTCGTACTATATTAGAGCAGCGTCCGGTTTGTTGGTGTGCAAATAGTGTCCATCTGGCTTTTGCGCTTTTGTCATTGCGCTCGTCCTGTGTTTCTGTTCACTCTGGTGATCTGGTTGAAAGCGAAGCATCAATGCTGTATGGCAGCATTTTAGAATGCCTCGAGGGCCTGCACAGAGCCTGCACAGAGAAGAGAAGGTCTCCCTTGCCGATGTGTCGTATTAGCACCAAGTCTGTTGCTGCCCGCCGCCCTGAAGCTATCTCGCTCTTGGACGCGCCGCCTGCTCTAGTCTTGCGACCATGGAATAGTTCTCCCTTTTCCCCTGTACGCTTGCGGGTCTCCCTGTCGAATAGTACGAGGTGTGCGTACAACCAGCGTATAGGAGCACCCACACCACCCCTTTGTCCGCCGAAAGGAGAAAATGCTGTTCATTCATGTCGCCGTTGCTATTGTTTTGCTGTTGCTGTTATTCTTTCGTCGTTGTGTTGTTGTTGCTGCTGCTGTTGCTGTTGCCGTTGCCGCTGCCGTTGCTGATGGGTTTGTCCCTCTCTGACTTGCGGCTTTGCCGTGATCATCGCACAGTGTCCCAACAATGCGGTGTCGCTCGCACTATGTGCACAAACAAAAACTGTATCGAAGTCGTGATACAACAACGACGGGGGCATCCACAACAGAGGGACATGTATTACGAGTAAGCTACAAGAGCTTCGGTTTTTCATGTGACAGCACACTTCCTCCCGATCTCCGGGATGCGTGATTCCGTATTGAATCGCACACGAGCGTTTATGCATAGGCCGATACTGCTGTTGGTTTAAATCTCTTCACGTCTCCGCGCCGTTTTCGGGGCACAGTGATATCCAAGTACACAGTGATGTAGTTAAGCCGCACTAGAATCTCGTCCTTTCGGGGCAAATTAGAAATCTTTGCGCATGCGGCTCTCAACGCATCTGCCTTCCGCTGTGCCGCGTCCGGGTTATGACATAGGCTGAATCAGGCAAACAGCTTCTTTGCGTGGCAAGAAAAAAAGAACTGCGGTGGGATAGAAGCAAATGGAAAGGGAATCTGTGAATTCGGAGCTAGAAAAAAAGGACGAGGGTCTGACAGATGGAGACGGTGATCTCAAGATGATGCGACTCATTGCGAAAGTGAGCGCCAGTTTTTGCATGCGACATCGATGCTACAGGTCCTAATGCCGAGTGGAGCGACGGAAAGCTGTACAGGACAGCGACTGGAGTTTGCGCGCATCCTTTCCCATTTTGCAGATCGGCGGGAGAAAAGCCAAGCAGATCGTCGATCGGGAATCTGGGGCCAGCAATTGAGGAGTCAAAAAGCGGAAAAGTGCCATCGTGAATCAACAGCGGCTTGGGGGGACGCCTGTCCTTTCTGGCGCAAGCGTGTAAAGACTTGATGTTTGATTAGCGAGAGTTAAGCGAGCGAAAGCGAACCAGGCAGTATGTCAGGATGATACAGTGCGTCAACAGTCACAGTCAGGCAAAGGAGAGAGTATCGTAGGCGTAAAGCTCTTGTTTCTTGTCGCATCACAAGATGGCCACGACGGGCCGGTATCATAAAGAAGTATGTACAAGAAGTATGGTAAACGAAATTGGTATCAACCAGTGAAGGTCTAGAATGGTGCAAAAAAAGTCCCGTCTTTCCCAAGAGTAAATAAAAACGAAGGAATCAATGGTGACATGTGGACGGAAATCTATAAAAAGAAGAAATGGGCAAAGAAAGGGCCCGGTCGTCATGTTTCGAACAAGACGGGAAAGAAGCAGTTCGTGAGTCGGATAGAATAAGCGAACGTGGGAACCGTTGATTTTTTGGGCGTGGTTATCATAAACCTCATAATCATACCCTCGCACGGCGATGGTCTCAGCATGAAAGCAGGAGGAGGTTTAGATGCGCTCGAGGAAGCGACGGCCGACGTTTTCGGACGCGCGCTTGGTGGAAGCAGCGTAGTTGTTGGTGCTGAGCGTCACGATCAGGTGAACCTGGTCGGTGGACTTGGTCTGGACGTCGTCCCAGAGGTAGTAGGCATTGTCGCAGGGCCAGCTGGAGCAGCCAGACGAGGGCGTGTTGGGCTCGTCGGCAGGGTACATCTCGGAGATGTTGTCCACGTCGGACGAGTTGATGATGGCCGAGACGTCAAAGTAGGTCAGGTCGTTCCAGCCCTGGAAGTTGAACTCGGCGAGCATGCCGGCGGCGATCTCGGCGCCGGAGTGGATGGCATAGGCGTTGCCGACAAAGCCCTCGACGAGCTCGACGTCCACGGACGTGCCAGCGGCAACGTCGACGGGGTCGGGGCCCTCGATGCCGGCGTTGGGCGTGATGTAGACGGTGCGGTCGACATCATCGAGAGACTTGAAGGTGACAATGTTGGTCGCAGCCGACACGGCGGCAAAGAGCGCAGCGGAAAGCGTGAATGCGTGCATTTTGCTGTATGGCGTTTGTTTGTTTGTTATAGGTGGTGGTTGTTTGCGTTTGCTGGGAGAGACCGCCTGGGCTGAGAAGCTTGTTCTTCTGAAGGAGTGAAGTGGTATTCCGGACCCTTTTAAGGAGTGAAGAGATGTGGAAAGACAAATGCCAAAGCGTAAAGGAATGGTGTTGGTTCTGTTGCTGAGAAGGGCAGAAGAAAGAAGCGAGGATAGCCGGGGAAGACGTCCTCCTTATATATTCCATCTGGAATGCGGATGCACACCGTAACCCCCCCCCCCCTTCGAGAAGAGGAGGCAGAGAAGGACGGACCGCACATTTTGGCATGTACCCGCCGCTCCGCCCAAGTATTCTTTTTACATCTGGACGGAACATGGGGGGACAAAGGCAGAGGAACAGCGGTACTGCCGCCCGGACAGAAGTGGCAGAGAAAGCAGCCCCGAGAACTGTACTCGAGTCGGGTGCCCTTGTACGAGTACGGAGTACAAAGCTGTGGAGCTCGAACACGTCGGTTCCTGCATCCTTGGGATGGAGTACCCCTGGCGCTAACCCGCCCACGGATGGTGCTCCCGGCAACTGAGGGTGGGTTATTTTACCCACAGTGCCGCTTCCATGCCTGCCGTTGGCTGCCACTCGCCACCGGTCACCTGTAGCGCAGCACGTTGTGGGTCCTACAGTGCCCTATATACGCTCTGTAAGGGAAGATACATGTGAAGCCCGGGAGAGACATGCTGGCGGCCCTCTATTGGGTCGTGCGACCACGACCTGTCTCTCCCTCCCGTCTGGCTCGGCGATCTGAAACAAACACAGGGCTGTCACAAAAAGAAACGAAACAAACCGAGAAAGGGGGCAGGGCCTCGGAGAGGGGAGGGGACTGAAAGAACGTTTGTTGGAGTCTGAATGCAAACGGCAACAAACGGCAACAAACAGCAACAAACAGCAACAAAAGGCAAAAAAAAAAAAAAAATCACACCAGAAAACAAGGCCGTTGGCCGTGAGTCCTCGGCAGCAAGTACTCGGACGAGCAGCTCGTATCTTACTTACAGGGCCTGACCCCTGCCCGCCGACCCGCAAGTACCGTTCCGTCTGTAAAGAGTTTTTTTCTGGACCGGATACCACCCTGTGCGATCCAGAACACGACTAGGCCAAGGTATCTCACCTTAATCCTACGGCTGGAAAAGCTGCCCTTTGGGTGCGTACGTGTACAACAAAGTACGGCGGCAAAAGCACCTCCGACAAGCGGCCCCCGGCCTGTCCCCTTCACTGTGTACAAGCCGCGGCACAGTGGCCGAAGCCTCCCTCGGGTTTTCCTCTGCTCGCATCCGGCCCAAGCTAATCCGCCTAGAGAGAGAGAAAAAAAAGCCATCCGAGCGGGCCCAATTCCGGGCGGGTTGGGCGACCTGCCAGACAGCCACGCCGATGGCAAAAAACGGCAGGCAACCAAAGGCCACGAGCTCAAAGAACCGGTGAAAGAACGCGGGTCTGCATGGCAAGGAGGCATCACAATGGGCATGGTTCGGGTCGCTTTATGGCCTTGGCAAAAGGAGACAATACGACTGCATTGTCCTCGCATGCGACACGAGGCGCCGACAGATGCAGCTGGGGACCAAAAGAAGAAAGCAGAGTGGTCGACGACGAGAAGGGGGCTGACTGCAGGGTTCCTCTGAGCTTCCCAATCGAGCTGCTACTACGAGTGATCGTCCTGTTCCTCCTCCTTTGCTGGCTGTTCCCAATTGTGCCGTGCCAGCGCACGCCCTGGTTGCGCACTGGTCCAGCTGCAGCCGGGGGGGGGGTTGTTCCAGAGAGACCAGTTCCTGGTGCCTGCGCCGCTTCTTCGCTCATCTTCCAAAAGAGGCAAAAAGGTCAGATAAAACTGGTCGCCAAAGGGGCTCCACTCATCCATCTGGGTCACGGACCAATGAACAGCACCACCAACGCCAAGCACCAGACGAACAGCGAGTTACACCGAATGGTAACCGCCCCCCCCCCCAAAAAAGCCTCAACAAAAAATGTGGTAGACACCCCTGCCGCATCCTCTGTCGAGGCCTGTAACTAGCAAATCGTAGTGCCCTTTTAGCGCCTCACTTAGCGGGCAAGACACCATCTTCAGTGTGTGCGACCACTATTCGCCGTCTTGTGTGGTTGCTCGTCCGCTAAAATCCAGCACTGCACGCCACTAAAAGCACTATGCAGAACCTGCATAAGGTCCTACGCCCTAGCAGATAATTTTTTCCCGCTGCGCGTTACCAGTGGCGCACTTTACATAACTGAATATGCACGAAAGGAAAAAAGAAAAGGCGCCACCACACTTATTCGTCTTGCGAGGTTTTTTCTTTTCCCTTATTTGGTAATAGCTCATATGCAGTGCGGTGGATCCCCTGTGGCTTCTTGGCCGTGTGGCGCACTGGAACGAATGCCCAACCTCTCGTTGGCTTGTGAAGTCGCAGTCGGTGTGATATGCCCGGCCGTCCTTGCCGTGAAGCCAACCCTGTGCAGGCGAGAGATATGGCGAGCCGACAGGTCTGGTGCGTCTGGGCCGTGTCAGCGACGCCCGGGACTGGCCACCTCTACGAGCAGGATGCACCTAGACACCCTCAATCACCCGTCCTGCACGGTCCGGACGATTGAGAGCTGGCCACGACTGGATGCCTCTAGCAAGGCATAGGTACCTCGCATATTCAACCCCCTCCGAATCCTTCCCCCACGGCCGGACAACGCAGAAGCTGCACAGCTCGGTCCGGTCTGCTGACTCATGCAGGTCCAAAAAGCTCGTCCGAGCACAGCTCTCGTGCATGGCCAAAAAGCCGTTCTTACACGTGGCCAAAGGCGGGATGATGCGGTTGCGGCTGTCTGTTCGTCTCTTCCTTCTTTGTCCTCTTAGCAGGAGCCTAATGCTTGCGCTTGCGCATTCGGTCGCAAGCTCGGGTCAAAAAAAATCTCTGTAAAGAAATAAAGTGGCTCGGAAAAGTGGCTCAGCAAAAAGAGGCTTTTATCAATTATCCTATTTGGGCCACTTATGCCATCCAGACAAATGGACAAAGTACTCAGCAACAGCCCGGCACAAGCTTCAAGATGCATGTATCTGCTTAGCCCAGCCAAGTCGGCAACCATCTCTGTTGGATCTGGCTCGGGAGAACATAGTCAGGCAGTCATCCGGCGAAACGGATGGAATTACTTCGGCTTGTTCAAGCGTGGTTTTCCGGCCATGATGCCGTGCCATGTGGTCCGGACTGCTTTGCCACGTCTCTCGTCAATGTTGTGCTGCCCGATGTGATACTGCGCACAGTATTGCCGCTTATCATGCTCTGCGCCGGTAGCTGCAGCAGCCCCGGCCCAAGTACCCTGTCATGCAACCACTTTGAACGCTGGCACGGCTGCCGGCGAAATCTTCGGAATATGACTGATTGTTGCCTGCAAGGACTCTCCTCGATCCGTGTACCTCTGGCCGGGAAAGTGGAAAATCCACACAACAGAGGAAGAGTCAAGTGGACACGCCGATGCACCGCATTAACCTTACCATCAGTGTTCCACGCTCTTCTCCTTACATAGTAAACCACTTGACTCATGATCCGGCTCCTCGGATCTGTTTCCTTAGAATGTACTAGTTCTCTGGTATTTATTAGTAACGAAGGGAAAAAGGAAGCAACGGAAGAAGAAAGCAAAAGAAGAAAACAAAAGGAATAGAAAAAAAGCCTGGTCTCTTTTTGTTAATCCCTCTGCAGATATGCCCGCCGTCCTTTGCTCCTACGCACTTGGCAGACAAACCATCACATAATGAGAACCAGGCCGTGTTTGCTGCCCCTCTTTTCACATGCAATGAGTTATGCTCTCACAAGCCAGACATCTTAGTAGAGTTGCCTCTAGTGTCGTATGACACCCATCTCGCCTTTTGCCCTGCTTCCTGTATTCCCGTTGGCGGCGGACTGCCTGACTCTTCATTGGCCACTTCCCCTTGGCCGGAACGTTCAGAAGAGCAGAGACTGCATAGACCCAGTTAAATTTTGCCCTTGCATACGGACGTCGCAGTTTTTGTCCCGCGGTACACTGTGGGCTAATACTTTCTTGAAGCCCTAACAAATTATGTCCCTGTTGCTATACCGGAGGTCAGAGACCTCTTGACGTGACGGCTTCCGGTAAGTGGAGGTTGACTGCAGTATCTGGGAAATGCCTCATGCGGCCACCCCCGCGTCCTGCGGGTTTCGGCGCCCAGCCCTCAAGGAGACTGGGGATTGAAAACTGAGTCATGATCGCCACCGCACCGGTTTGGGGGACGGGTAAGAAAACAATGTGGCCGCTCTGCGAGTTTGTGAGTTCATGAATACATACGGGACTTCTTACGACAACGGCTCTGCTTCCCTTCTTTGGTACAAGATGACTTTGGGGAGAGAGCCGGGCAGGGTCGTATGATATATGTATTATCACCATTTTGCGGTACGGACAACTTTTCATCTAGCAGCATGACGTTCTGTTGTCCGTAAGTGTCCGTAAGCTCTGTCTTGGCTGGATACAATGGCGTTCACCTTCAATCTTATTTTGTGTAAACCCGATATCTTCCTTGTTTCGTGTGTAACTTGACACGACAGAAGGCTGTGATATCGAGGGAATACGAATTATGCAAACATGGCGTGGCCTAAGACATTGAAACTTTCAACATCTGGGAATGGTACTCAGTAGATTAGGCCTATTGTGCTTGTATAAAATGTCCGAACAATTATGCATTATGTTCTTATTAAAGTATTCAGGGCAATGAAATATAAGCAACGCCGTCTTGGACACTATGCAGTCCAGATCTCCTCAAATTATTTTTCAAAAAGAGACAAATACGAGAAAGGATCATACAAAGATATCCAATAACATTATCCGTCCGGCAGGGCTGTACGTATACCAGATGTAAATTTTAAGTCGCCGAATAATTGTAGGAGTGAAACAAGACTCATAATGGTCGAAAAGGGCTCCTAAGAGCCAACGCAGTCGAGGTCAAAGTTTGAGTATTGGTTCATCCAAATGCTATCGACAGATTGGCAAAACAAAATTATGTTTTGGACAGGAACCAATTCTTACGTCCAGTCACTGCAAGCACGTATGTCCCTACTAAAATTGAAGAGTGCTCTATGTGACTTACTACGTATCTATAGTTCATTGTCTGGGTTCAGTCCTGCAAGAATTATGGTTCATTGGCATTTGCGACTGTATTCTCCCTCGAGGTTTAAGCGGTGCGGCCTCAAAATTAAGCGGCTTCGGAACAACGAAACAGCTGTATTTTGCCAGACCCTGGCCTACAAATACTATGGGATGCAGGCGAAATTGAAGAGAAAAACTCATCTAAGAACCCACCACCAACTTGAGGCTCATACACAGAGTCATCTTCCGGATCGCAGGGCCGCTTCCCGACCAGTTGTCAACGAATACATTTCAATTTCAGATCCGGTGTATAAACACAGGCGGTTAACAATCCATAGTATCTATCTACACTTGCCACTCAATATATCGCAAATTGGATCACACAAAGTACGATGCGACGGTTATCACACACCTGTTGCGGTCATCTCGATGACATAATCTGCGATTTACTGATGCTATCGGTTGATTGTGACATGTGCTGTGCATGCCACCCGATATTTGTAGCAAGAAAAATGGGGAAGTGAATGGTCAGGCTATATATATCTACAAATTGCTTCAGCCTCGTTTGAGCTTTCTGATATCGTATATATTCAGTCTCTGGTCTTTCGCACCTGTGTCCGCCACATCTGCTACATGATAAATGAAGTGAAATATGTGAGCATTGGCACCGTCAAAGTCCAGATATGAACGCAGGTAGGCAGATTTACATCATGGACAGCTCTTTGGATACTATTTCCCGATGCAGCCAGCCGATATTGTGGCCACGGCAAACGCCGCTGTCACAACCCCTTGTCTCTTACGTAGTGAAGGAGGGGTTGGAGCTTGCGGCCAGCAGCTGCCCCGCGGAGCTGTCGGAGCTGGTTTCGGTTGCGGCGCTATGGTTATGCACTAGCAAGGCGTCATTAGGCAGGATCGGAATATCGCAACTTGCTGTCCTTAATTGGCTCTCGCAGCTTTCGCCGTGCTGTTGATTTTCTGCATCTGACTCGGAGCATTCTGATCCAAGACGTTGTGTCGACGCAAACCCGGTCATTCTACACCGTCGCCACCCAGCTCTTCAGCCTCTCCTCGAAACAATGTCGGACGGCAAGCGGGCAGTCGATTCAGACAAAGGTACGGGATGGAAAAGCAGCAGAGAAGCCGAGGAATGGAAATAGGAGAGAAGAAGGCAGAGGACGAGTCTGGACTAACGCCTGCCCTCTTCCCCTCCACCCAGTCTGGACGACCCTCATCACCAACCTCGCCTATCTGCCCGGCCTTCTGACGCTCGACCACACCCTCCGGCGCGTGGGCTCGGCATACCCGCTGGTCGCACTCTATACGGACACGTTTCCGGAGGAGGGCCGCGCTGCGCTCGCAGCTCGTGGCATCGCAGCCCAGCGCATCGCCTACCTCCTGCCTTCCAAGTCGTCCCGCGACTACAGTGCCGACCCGCGCTTCTACGACTGCTGGAGCAAGCTCACGCCCTTTGGGCTGACGCAGTACAGCCGCGTGGTCCAGCTCGACAGCGACATGCTGGTGCTCCGCAACATGGACGAGCTCATGGAGCTGCCGCTAGACGCTCCCGACATTGCGGCCCAGGACCCTCCGCACGCGGACAGCAAGCGCGTCTTCGCAGCAGGCCACGCCTGCCTGTGCAATCCGCTCGCCAAGGCGCACTATCCGGCCGACTGGGTGCCGGCCAACTGCGCCTTTACGCTGCAGCACACCGACACGGACCGGGCACAGCGCGAGGGCGCGGATCCGACCGAGACCGAGGCGGTGGCGGCGGCAGCAGGCACCTCGGCCCCCATCGGCGTGCACCTCGTCAACGGCGGCCTGCAGGTGGTCAACCCGTCGCAGCAGGTCTTTGAGCGCATCGTCGCCTACATGGACGACAACGCGGCCGACCTCGCGTTTGCCGACCAGAGCGTGCTGTCGGAGCTCTTCCGCGGCCGCTGGGTGGCGCTGCCCTACATCTACAACGCGCTCAAGACGCTGCGCTGGCCCGGCGTCCACGACACCATGTGGCGCGACGACGAGGTCAAGAACGTGCACTACATCCTGACGCCAAACCCGTGGGACGAGCTGGACGCCGAGGGCAACCTGCGCAGGGGCGTCCAACGCGACCCGCGCAACGAGATCACGCACGGCTGGTGGGCCGATGCCAGCCGCGAGCGCAAGGAGGCAGAACGGGCGCGGGGAATCACAGACGAGTTCTAGCATGGCGTGGCAGACATCTGAATAGACAAGGAGACAGGGCAGGCCGGCTGCCTCCGCGATCGGCCTCTAGCATCACTGCGATGCCTGTTGCGAAACGAAATAGCATGGCGGGTTTTATCAATTCATAAAGAACGGTGAACGGTGAACTGGTGAAACATGGCCATTCAAGATCGATATCCTTGTCGGGTGCTGCAGATGCTGCAGGTAAAGCCTCGAAGCAGCTCCACGATGGGCCTAGCGTCTCTCCGGGGACTCTAGCTAAACCCCGGCCGGTAACGGCAGTAATCACGGGACTGCTACTAACACAAGAAAATAGGAAAACGGCAATTGCGACTTTCGCTGCTTCCTTCCGTCTTTCTTCCATATCGCTACTTGTTCCTGTTTCCGGGGTGAATATCTGGGGGGAAGAGGCTTTTCGTCTGCCAGTCTGCCTTTGTCCCCATGGCATAGCACGCCGCCATACAGACAGCCACCAACACCCCATCCAACCCGTCATGGCCGCGACGAACGGGACCGCAAAGACGGCGGCAGCAGCGACGACTGCGCCGCCTGCTGCCGTCGAGAGCTCCAACCACTACAAGGGCTTCGTAGCCGGGATATTCTCCGGAGTGACCAAGCTTGCGGGTAAGACGACGGGACAGCACGCTTTCCCCGACTGATGGTCCCTCCTTTTTGTTTCAATTTTTTTCTCTTTTTTCAGCTCTTCGTCGTCTCTGCTCTCGCCGGCCTTCTTCCGCGGCTGACCCCCCTCCCAGTCGGTCACCCGTTCGACACGATCAAGGTGCGCCTGCAGACCACCTCGGCCGAGCGCTTTTCGGGCCCGCTGGCCTGTCTCGTCAGCACGGTCCGCAACGAGGGCGTGCGGGCGCTCTACAAGGGCGCCACGCCGCCGCTCGTCGGCTGGATGTTTATGGACAGCGTCATGCTCGGCAGCCTGACCGTCTACAAGAAGCTGCTGGGCAAGCACTGGTTCGGCCTGGACGAAGCGTCGTCCCGGGGCGCCGCTGCTGCCGGCGGACCAGCGCTGCCGTCGTACGGCCACGGCATCGCCGGCATCGGCGCCGGCCTCACCGTCAGCTTTGTCGCCGCCCCCTTTGAGCACATCAAGGCCCGGCTGCAGGTGCAGTACGCCGCCCACAAGGCCGAGCGCCTCTACCACGGCCCCATCGACTGCCTCGCCAAGGTCTACCGCCACCACGGCCTGCGCGGCGTCTACCGCGGCCTCGGCTCCACCATGCTCTTCCGCTCCAACTTCTTCTTCTGGTGGGGCAGCTACGACATCTTTTCGCGCCGGCTGCGCCAGCACTTTCCCTCCATGCCCGCCGCCCTCGTCAACTTCTGGGCCGGCGGCCTCAGCGCCCAGGTCTTTTGGATCGTCGCCTACCCCAGCGACGTCGTCAAGCAGCGCATCATGACCGACCCCCTCGGCGGCGGCCTCAACGACGGCACCCCGCGCTTTCCGCGCTGGCGCGACGCTGCCCGCGCCGTCTATCGCGAGTCCGGCCCCCGCGGCTTCTTCCGCGGCTTCGTCCCCAGCTTCTTGCGCGCGTTCCCGGCGAACGCCATGGCGCTCGTGGCATTCGAAGCCGCCATGCGGACGCTGCCGTAAGGAGGAGAGGCGGATAAAAGAGACAAGACAGCTCGACGTGAAGGTCTCGGGCGAGAAAACTGCCCTTCTGGTTCGATAGTACGGGAAAGGCGTTGGAATACACCTCGAACCCAGCCAGGTTCACACAATATACCAGACCCCCCGGGCGTCAAATGATAGATAAAGTCAAAAGGCTGCTCAGAAAGCCAACTGTTCCCGCCCGCAAAGGGCATTGGCACAGGTACATTGCAACATTTGGATGATTTTTCCATTTTTATTGATTTTCAGTGCGTGTTTCGCACCAGTTGGCAAAGCTCTCAGCCGGAGCCGAGTCTTGTCTGCTGGCACGAAACCCACTTATGGTTATTTTTTTTTAAGCCCCGGAGCACATGGACCTGAGGAACGTCCCCAGGAGCCCACCTCATCCGATTCTCTATTTTCAAACCATCTACTCGTCGTCCTCGTTGTCCTCCTCGTTGACGACGTTGAAGAACTTGAGCTCGTACACGCCCTTGGAGGTCGAGACAACGCGCAGCCAGTCACGGAGCTGCTGCTTCTTGAGGAACTTCTTGGTCCTAAAGAGAAAAGAGAGTTAGTAAAGAGAATAGGAACGGGCAAAGAAGATTCGACAATATGGCGGGCTCCACATACAGATACTTGAGGTAGCGGCCGGAAAGCTCGTTGTGAGCAACGATCTCGATCTTGCCGTCGCCGGACTGAGAGATGGTGATGGTGTCGCCCAGGTTGCCAACACGGCCGTCAACCTTGATGCGCTCGTTGAGGTACTTCTCAAAAGCCGAGACGTCAAAGATCTTGTCGCTGGCGGGCTGCGAGGCGTTGATGATGAACTTCTTCGTCACCTTGGCAGCCTTGCCGGACTTCTTCTATAACGGGAAAACAACCTTTAGCCTACTGCATGATGGCATTGGAGTCCTATTGTGTCCCTGGGAGAGAAACAATATTGAACCATTGGGAAGAGGGGGACCAAGCCAAGCAGCAAAGCATTGGTGTTTATGGGGAAGGGTGTCTCATACTGCCTGGGGAGCCATTTTAGAGATGGAGTGGTTTTCTCGGATGAGTTTAGGTGAGAGTTCCTCGAGGACGCAAAGAAGTTAAATCCTGCGCCGTTGTGCTGTTTGCAAATGTTTTTGGGATTTTGTTACAGGTGAGGTTCAAGTGCCAAAGAAAAAAAATAGCCCCAGAAAAAAAAGTATCGCGGTTGCCCCACTAACACAAAAAAAAAGGCATACTAGGCGGTAAATTCTAGGGCTAGTCGGAGAAACATTTATGCGAGAACGGCATTGGCGATGACTAATTAGATCACGATGCCAACAACATAAGTTGCATGATGTTGCATGAGGCAAACTGCATGATGCCACCCGCTTCAGTAGTGCCACATGAATACGAAGTAGAGCAAGGAAGATAACGGACGCTGGCCTGGCCCGTACTCGTAAAGTCCTTTGCAGCTGGAAAGGAAATTGCGCAGGGACATGTCTCGTCATGGCGAACAGAGTCAAGTGATTAGCGGTGCCACTTTGTCTCGATTTGGGGGCTGCGCATTTGTCCAGCCACGATTTTTTCGCGTATTATTGGCAAACAGCAAGGTGCCAGCCACAAAACAGTGACGTAATTGGTGTTTTTGGGATCCCGACACATCGGGATCGTTAGTACCGGTACTCTGTCCTTTGTCTAACAGCCGAGACTTGATCAATGGGACACCTGATGGGATTGTCGACTTACCAAAAGAACTTTTCACTGCCAGTGTATCGTCAAGCGCAAAGTATTGTGTCAGGGAAGCAATGTCTTTGCAGCTAGACCACATACGGAGGACGTGGTCGATGCGAACAAGAAAGATGGCTTGTGAGATGCTCGTACAGTTGTCCCCACAACGCCCACATTCCAGGCATTGCCTGGACCGGGAGAGGGAAACAATGGGCCCTGCCAAACCCGGGCGGTTGATTACGGAGTACAGACGAAGCCGGTTCTGTGTGACGTAGTTGAGGCGGCGGGGAAGGGAGCTCCTGTGAAATTTTCACTGCCCATAGGCTCCCTCCCTAGCCGTCTTGGCACTGACGTGCGCCCCAGTTCTACATAGTATTTGTAAGATACTATGGGCAGCATTCTGCTCTGGTGGCTCCACTGGGCATTTCGGTGAGTTCCCATCCCTGTGTATATAATGGGTGAGCTGGCCCCAAGTTCAAGTCGATCGTCCAGACACACAATCCAAAACCTTGTCCACGTCTATTTGTGATCTATCGTCCAGCTCCATCATTTAACCTTTACAAACATCACCTGCCGTTCACATCAATCATCATGGCTGTCACCGCAAGGTTCGTTCCCATCTGGGCAGCAACACCATCCTGCTTCTCGTATACTCGCGCAGGCCCCTTACTGACTGCTCACAGCGACATCTGCAAGATCATCCTTGCCATCATCCTGCCACCTGTCGGTGTCTTCTTGGAGCGTGGCTGCGGCGCTGACCTGCTTATCAACATCCTGTTGACGATTCTTGGTGCGTCCCAGTTTCTTACCCGGGTCTCTCTTATCAGTTCCTCCAGCTAACATGCAACACAGGTTACCTGCCCGGTATCATCCACGCACTCTACATCATCCTGAAGTATTAAACGAGAGAGTTCCCGTCATACGAGGGACGACCGGGGTACTTGATGAGATGAGCGCCGACTCAACCACGTCTACGCGAACGGAACATCACTCCAACTCCGGGCTTGCGATAACGAATCGGTGATTCCATATCATCTCGCCCTTCCTCCTGTGAATTTACGTTTTTGGTTTTGCGATGCACCGACAATTTACCATTCTCGTCCGAGTGACGTCAACAAAAAATGGCTGGGAGGAGCCTTATCGAAACCCCAGCCCCCTGCTTGTTGTCTGGGCCCGCTAATCCGGCGTTGCCGGCCTTCGGTGACTGCTCAACGCCGCATTCGCTTACGACGTACTTGCCATTTTGTTTTTCAACTTTTCTATTTACCTCTATTACCCGTCCAATGCGTGGTTTTCTGGGACGGCAGAGAGGGAGGGAAGCATTTTGATGCCTGCAAGAGACCCGATATACCCGTGATTATTAAATTAATTCAAGACATGAAAACACTGATTATCATTAGCAAACACATTTTTGTGGCTCCTTCTGTGGCACATGCTATTGGTTTATGTGGATTATATGAATTGTGACCGGCCTCCGCTTCTCCATAACCTACCTAGCCGCCTTCAGGTATATTGCACCTGTTCGTATATCCACTATGTGGACTGTGCCGGCCGACCTCTCACCGCTCGGACTGCTCGGATGCGCGCTTGACCGTCTGATCGGATGGAGGGTTCGTTTTTATACCGGGCCTGCAGTGATCGTCGAAATAAGCCGTCCCGTTATGTGAACAAACAAGAGGCCCTATCTGATGGATACAGCGGTCATGGCACAGCCTCAGCCGCTTCGCAGTTCCAGAGACTTCTCAAAGCGATCGACCATGGCCCAGCCGTCAGGGGAGGAGCATTTCAGTCCTGCACCCGTCGACTTACTTTAGCCATATATGGCTCGCTGGTCGTGGATAGCCGTAGCCTCCGTAGCGTCGACACAAGCTGAGGAGAAAGTTATCTGCAATAGCTGGTCCCAGTGAGGTTTATACGCGCCCAACTTTGAAAGACAGAATCTGCGCAAGAGACGGTCAGCAGAGTATGTGTGACATCCTGAGTGAATCAAAATCAAGGATGGCATTCACGATATTGGAGCCACTTACATCGTTCTTGCCCACGTCCACCGTGTCGTCCTCAGCGACACGCGTGCCGGCTGCACCCTCCACGAAGGCAATGGTGACGTCGCCCATGACCTTCCGAGCCACCTCGATCACCGAGCTACCCCTCTTGACCAGTACGCAGTCGCGGAACAGAGGCTTTGCGGCCTCTGCCGGCGTCGTGGATGTTGCTCCGCTGGCGGTATTCAAGGCCGAGATGCTGCGCACGGGAAAGATGGGAATGAGCCCGAGCACCTCGGCTGCCTTGGACAGTGCCTGCACAACTCCCGTCGAGCCGAAGCGATAGATGACCATGTCGCGCAGGTTGTTGATGCGGCGCAGGTTCTTCTCGTCGATTTCCTTGAGCTGGGCCGCGCCCTCGGTGTCGCCGTCGGCCAGCAGGTCCTCGCGTGTGTCCAACAACTCTCCGCCCTCGGTGTAGCGGATATACCCCTGCTTGGTCATCTTGCGCAGGAAGATCTCGGAGACGGCAGAGCAGAGCACAACGGAGTTGGGATCGTTCAGCTTGGTGATCTTGGCAATGTTGCGATCCGCGTCTGGGTGATCAATCTTGTTGAGCGCAATCACGGTGGGAAACTTCTCGTCGATAAAGGCGTTGACCACGCGGTCGATGATCGCGTCGTCCCACTCCTCCAGCGGCTCGCGCAGTGCCAGCCGGTCCAGGGTGCGCGCCAACAGCTTTGGGCTGCTGCCGTAGCCCGACAGCTGCGACTGCAGCGTGTCAGCCACGGCCGACTTGGTAGCCACGTGGCGCCGCCGGATGCTCCCCCACCGCTCCATCAGATTGCCCTTGATCCACTGCACGATTTCAGACCGCAGCCAGGCGATGTCGACCGATGGGTCGTAGCCACGCGTGTTCTTGCCTTCGGCATCCGTAGTTCCGCTGACGTCCACCACGTGTATCAACGCGTCCGCGTGACGCAGGTCGTCCAGGAACTTGTTGCCGAGGCCGCGGCCCTGGTGTGCGCCGGGGACGAGGCCGGCCACGTCGAGCAGCTCGATGGGCACGGAGCGACGCCCGTCATGGCAGGATCCGTAGTTGGGTTTGCAGCGGTCGGAAATTCCGTAGCGGGCGCAGGCGCAGTCTACTTGGAGATAACCGATCGCGCGCTGAGGGTCGATGGTGGTGAATCTGGACGTATGTTAGGACGAACGAGGCGGGACAGAGACGGAGGGAGGGAGAGCGGGAGGAGGAGCGCACGGAAAGTTTCCTGCGGACGAGAGGAGACGTCAGCGATCATTTCTCCCTTGGTGGGGGACATGAGGACGTGTACAAACCGACTTTGGACGATGCATCCGTCAACGAGTTCAGCATGCTGGACTTGCCAGCGCTGGGCTTGCCAACGAGCCCTATAAGAGGGTCGCGAGGCATGGCGCTGGCTCAAGAAAGAACGAAGCACAAGGATCGTTTGGTGAAGATACCGCAGTCGGCGGGCTGGCGACGAGGGACCGCGCAAAGACAAACCCGAGATCGAACAGATCGCTCCTCTGTAGACATCCGATGTAGGTGCAACAATTTTTTAAGCACAATATGCCCCGCCAAGTGATTGTTCTGTAGCTTTAGGTGGGGCCTCACTGACTACCAGCCTAAAAAATAATAAAACTGGGCTCTGCTATCTCGATAAGAACATTTTTATACAACCACACTGATCGGCTTGCCTATAAACCGCAAACGGCGCTCACTATCATCGGCTGCCGTTTTCCGCGGATGATAATAGCTATCCGAAACCCGCAATAACCGCATTTCCCGGAGCCAGGAGGACTCTCCCCCGGAAGACCCGAATTTCCCAAGAAAACACTTATATGCCAATTGGGCTGCCGAATTCAGACTTTTCCCTCTTTTCTCCCCTTTCCCCTCTTACCATGGCAGCTGTCCTTCCCCATCTGCCCATCTCGTCCCTCCCCGTCTGGCAGGCCCTCAACGACATATCCTTTGTCGACACGCGCATTGCCGACATCACTGGAAAGGGCTACGGCCTCGTGGCCAATTGCAATCTCACCACCGAAGAGCCCACGTTCGACCGGCCCTCCCTCGTGTCCGTCCCTCACAACCTGATCCTGAACGCAGAGACCGTCGAGCAATATGCCAAACAGGACCGGAACTTTCGTCAGCTCCTCGATGCTGTCGGCCACCAGAGCGAGCGCGGCGATGTTTTGCTCTTCTTGCTGGTGCAGGTGGTCCTCGGGCTGACGCCATCCGGTACCGATCTGGTAGCCTTGCCGACCATCTGGACCGAGTATGTCAAGTTCCTGCCCGCCGACATTGCACTGCCGACTATGTGGTCGGATGCCGAGCGTCTCCTTCTGCAGGGAACATCACTCGAGGTAGGCTTGCTGTTGCAGGTGCCTCTTCCCGCCTCCGTCTAACTTGCCAGGCTGCTGTCGAAGCCAAAAGGATCGCTCTGGAATACGAGTTCGACCGGCTACGCGAAAAGTCCTCCGATATCCCCTGCTGGCAGGCTGCATTCTGGGACGACGAAAATGGCACTGGCACCGGCCCCCAGCTGCATCACTGGTTCCTCGTCGACGCCTGGTATCGCTCCCGCTGCCTCGAGCTGCCGCAATCCGGCCCAGCCATGGTGCCCTGTATCGATCTGGTCAACCACGGTTCCGCCCCGAATGCATACTACGAAGAGAATGGAATGGGTGGCGGCGCGCACGACGGCGAGGTTTTGCTTCTACTGAGGCCAAACCAACGAGTGGCGGTATCCGACGAGATCACCATTTCGTACAGTGGCGGGGACGGAGACAGCGACGGAAGCGATAGCAGGAAGCCAGCATCCGAGATGCTTTTCAGTTACGGATTTGTCGACGTCCACTCGATCCGCCAAAGTCTCGTCCTTCCCTTCCGACCGATCCCCGACGACCCATTGGCCAAGGCGAAACTGCACGTCTTTGGCTCGCCAGCTCCACGCCTAGAGATCGAGCGGTTCGGTGCCGCTGCCGCCGACGATGACGACGATAACGACAACAGAGAGACTTCTACGTCGAGTGTCCGATGGACATGTCCTTTTGCGTACCTCGCGTGCGTGAACGAGGAGGATGGCCTGGCTTTTCAGCTCCGCGCAGAGACGGACGGCACGCAACAGCTACGAGCATTTTGGCAAGGGGAAGACGTGACGGACAGGGCACGCGACTTTGAGTCGCTGACGAGAAGCCACCCGCTGGGCGCTGTTTTCCAACTGCGCGTTGTGACGATGCTAGAAGAGGTGCTCGAGGCTCAGCTGGACCGAATGCAAAGCGCAGCAGCAGATGACGACTCGATGCGAAGATCAGAACAGCAGCTGCAACAGCAACAGCTCCTCCATGACCTTGCCGCCCGACCAGACGTGGCGAAACAGGCGGGCTTGCTCAGGGACATTGAATCTCGCGTTATCAGCGAGGTTCTGGAAGCAGTAGAGGCTGAGGTGGGTTACTGATTTTTTTAAATTCTGGACTGCCCCGTTTCCCCATGTCTGTCCCCCATCTTCCCCAATGTCTCTACTCCATACTATGCCGTCTCCGGGATTTCCCTTGTCTTGCGTTCGTACCTGCTCGCGCTACAGCATCCTTAACCCGTTATATCCGAGTCTGGCACCCAGCAGTGTGGATATCGGTTGCAATGGCTGCTTTTGATGGGGAGTATTGGCTGCTGGGAGGTAGATGGGAGGGGCTGGGCTGCAGGAAGGTCGACTTCTTGTTTCGCATCACAATACGGAGGATGAGCACTAACCGGCATGTGTGTTTTGCAGAGGTCAAACCTACTCACAGATACTAGCGTCCTAGCCTATCTCGGGTCTATGGATGCTGCGGAAAACGAACTAGCCGACGAGGACACGCCCAATCAGAAGCCGCTGGACGAGATGACGGACAAAGAGGATGCAGATGATGACTTTAGCTGAGACAAAATCCCCTTTCACGCGAAAATCGCCACTGCGATCGGACAATACGAAGAGCAAGGGAGGCCGCAGAAGCAAGGCTGCAGTGTCACCTTGGTATGGACAGGCGCCAACACTTTCATCATACGGAACAGCTTCTCGAGCCACGAGAATAACGAAATTCTAAACGGGAGGCAGACAGGCAGACAGACAGGCACGCAAGCACGCAAGCAGGCAAGCAGGCAGACAGACAATGGGAGGCTGTGCTGAAAGTAAGATGGACCAGACCAAAGAAATGAGACCCACAGGATGCAGCTCCGAGTGCGCACGCCTGGGTCAGGTGCACACGCCAGTCGTCACGAACCCTAAAAGGCGGGACGGGCATCAGCAGCGCCTGTCTCGGCCATCGCCTGCAGGCTTGGTGTTTTGAGAGCGAGTCCGACAGAGGTTGCCGAGGCCGACGCGGACAACCCAAAAAAGAAAGCGAAACAAACGGTCAACCAGCAGACAGGAGACAGGAGGTCAACGGCAATAAGAAAAAGGAATCCGAGCCGTCTCGTGACGCAGTCGCCGGCTGGCAGCAGAGCCGTCTATTGGCTTGTCATAACCATGCACCTTACATCCGTACACCGCCGCTCAGCCACGTGCCAACGATCCATCTCGGGGGAACGGGGGTTTCGGGAGGGAAAGGGGGTTCTGAAAAGGGGATTTTCATCACCATCAATTCTTTCCTGTCCAGGAAAACAGGTGGGGGAGGCGAATGCCGCTGGGCACCAAAGTGGGCTGGCCAGAAAGGGAGCATACGGAGTAATACACCAAGACTGGCTCGGCCAACGCACCCCATACAACCCCGGTGACCCCGTTCTCCGCCAGCGGAAGGAGCTATTCCCCCATCTTTGCTAGGACAGCCGACTGGGATGTATGATTTTTTTTCTAAAAAAAAATCAAAAAAAACTTTAAAACCTGCTCTGTTTTGCTTGGTCAAAGTCGAGCACTGGACGTGCGACATGCGTCTTATCGCTTTGCCTGGTTCCTCTACTCGTACTGCACTGCCCAAACCTAGCTATTGTCATTCGCCGGACTAAAGGGTGGAAACTTTTTGAGTTTAAATGGGTGGAGTGGGTATATCTTCTTCCACTTGTCCTCGCTTCTTGTTCTTCTACTTGCTCTCGCTCTCTCATACCAGGCGCTCACGCCTTTAAATGTGATTTTGGCTGCAGTAGTTGTGCGGCCAATGCAAAGCCTATTATCTACGGCTATGTAGTACTCCCCTGTCTGTTCCAGGCCTTTCATTTGGATAGCTGCGCGAATGTGTCAGCGCCTCAGCCCGCTGCGACAGTCCGCGCGAAACGAGGACGCAAACGGCCGGCGAGGATCAGACCGGGCTAGGCTTGCCAGGGATATAATACGCGCAGCGGTGGCCGATGCAGGATTGCTTGCAGGAATGCGAGGGGCATTGGGCGGGACGGCAACTTTTGCGCTGTTGTTTCCAGAAGCAAGAAGCATCCATCAGGGCGGAGGAACAGTAGATATTACTCCGAACTGTCTCCGGCCGTGCTATTTTTGTGTCCCCCAGCTGCATCTCTGGTTCTGGCTGACGCTGTCTTTAGCGACCGCATGGCCCGGTGGATTCGAAAGGAGCCCTATAAATGCGCCAAAGGTGCTCCGCATTAGCTGTGTCTGTTTCTGGGCTAGGCTACTCGTAACCGTCTTCTTTGTCTGTGTGCGTTTCCGTCGTCGCGATCTGGGGTAACGGCAATTTCGTGGACCAAGGATTCCTGGGCCCCGCCGGTTTCCTGATCCTAGCCAAAGCCCTTTCCGAGAGTTACAAAGAACTGACTGATGTGTTTTGGCAGGGAGCATTGTGCGGAATGCCGTGCTCTGATTTAGATCTGTGCGCCTGCCGTTGACGATTGTCTGCTGTGCAAGTACATACTCCGTAGTATCTCTCAACCCCGCTTTTCTCCAATTGCAGAAGCTCTGATTCGTTGGCTCCGTTGGAGAGGAGCAAGTGGCCTGGACTGGGGCGTTCAGGCGCCATGGGACTAGGGGAGCCGCGGTGGAGACTCGCTCGTTGAAGGCCCGTATTTCTGATCTTCGCCCTAGCGTGTCTTGTAGTTATGAGAGTCTCACTGTAAAGATAGTGTACTCGTACCCTGGCGACCGAATGCATGGGTGCGAGCGCACAATGCTATTTAGATTGTCAGGATTGCGCGCATCCTGCTTCCGAAAGAGGCTCTTGCATGCGTCGGTCCCCTTCCGTCCAAAATGCTGCCCCGTCTTCTCTTGCGGCTGCCTCTGCGAGTACGAGCACGAGCACGAGCAGGGCTGCTTGTTTTGGCCGTGATATCTGACCAACAGCTCGGGCGTTGTCGGCTTCTGGCGTCGACTAGCCGCAGGAAACGGCGGCGATCAGAGACGAGAGAGAGAAAAAAAAGACTCCTGCGAGGCTAAGGCCTGCTTGCGATCAAGGCCGACTTCGCCACCCCTGCATCTCCATGAAATCCTTCTCTTTGACGTCTCTGCCTGCATGGACATCGTAAGACTTCATCCCCGTATTACGACGTGACGACCCCCCCTCCCCATACTGCGTGCCTCGTTCTCCGTATTTACCCTTGCCTCTTCCCCAGAGCTAAGATGTGTGGATGTCTGTCGGGCTTTGTGCATCATTCGATTCTCCTGATTTTGTGACCTCGACCAGAACGTGCCTGCCCCACCCTCTTGGCTTCTATTCGCTACCATTGCTGATGCCCTCTCCGACTTCTTCCCTCTCTTGACAAAACGTTAATCAGAGTACTTGACGCGCAAGTACCGTCTACCTGGCCGTCGAGCTCGTATTTTGCCCCAGACGTCACCCTTTCTCCACTTCCCGGAGCCGCTCGCAATTCTGTCGAGAAGCCACGGCGAAATTGGGCAAAATCGCGGGGAATCCCAACAAGACGAGACCATCGCTACATAGTAAGCGGCACATTATCCGTTCCTCGGCTGTCGCTTATTGCATATTGCATCGCCGTCCTGTCCCATTTCTCCATTTCCCCATTCTCCAACTCCCCTCCCCTCGTCGCACTGGGGGAGGGAGCATGAGGCGCAGGCGGCCACCACACTGCCGGTTTTGCCTCCTCCCGGACTCGGAATGCTCACGTGGCCCCTACGAGCATGTCAGTGCTTCGGCAACACTCCGTACCTTCCGCAGTACAATGCTAGCGCACCCTGCCGTGCAATCAGCCCGGGATACTTGGGCTCCAAGTACAGCTGACTTTTAGTGTAATTTTGTAAAGGCAGCCTGGTTTCCGCGCTCTCCGCAACCATTAGGGACTAGCGCATGCTACGGTAAGATACAAGACGTGCGCGCTATCCAGAGTTGGGAAACACCTCCCCTTTAGCGCGCTGCGAATGCGGACTGCAGCAAAGACGTCTGCCCTGCGATACGGGCCTCGCACACTGGTATACAGCCGGAACAGTGCGCGAACAGAGCGGATGCGCGCTGGACGTGTGCTACTGGGCTAAAAGCATCGCCTGCACCATTGTGCATGTTTGGGGCTGAGGCGCTGCAAGTAAGTAGGGGAATGAAAAGGCGATGGGGGGGCAATATAGGCAAGATCGGCGTATCACAGGGCGGATTATAGCGTACTTCTTCCCTAACTGACTCGTACGAGTATCTCTCTCCAGTTCAGACAAAAGGAAATAGGGCGCTGTGAGTGGCTGCCGGATTCTGCTTCCTCCCCCGCCGAATTTCTCCGCAAAAATGTTGGCAGTGCGAACATGCTGGTTTCTATTAGCAGACACCCTGTTCGCTCCCACACTTTGGCCCTCCACAAGTCCACTCACACGGAAACTGCCACTGCACGACCCCCTCCCCAACTGCCCGAAAATTGGGTATTCTCGTCTCTCACCGCGCTCTCTTTTCTTTATCCTTCGCCCATCCCCACATCTTCCCTATTCAACCGGTCTTTTCTTTCCTCGTACAACCCCAATCTCCTCTCTTCTCCCCCCCTTCTCTCTCTCCCCCTCGGTTCCCTTCTCTCTGCCCCCGTCCACCCTCGTCTGTTCCTCAGATCTCCTCTCACCCTTTGTGATCCGGCTCGCTGTCACCACTATCCTTTTTCTCGTGTCTGATTCTTGGGTTTCTCGGCGTGTGACTCAACCGGACATATCCACAAATCGCACACCCTCTTGCAATTATCCCCAAACACTGCTTTTCCGGCTTCGACTCGACTCGGCCTCGACCTTCTGCCACAGGACAAGGGCACCCAGCCAGGGGAGATTTGAACGCCGTCCCACAAGATCCGATCCCACCAGCCTGCGCCGATTCATGCAGACCGTTGACGCCGTTATATAGCTCGAGTGCGACGTTGGGTTTCCGAGTAATTTCAGCCAGACAGCAACCGGCGCGATCAGACATCTGCCCGGCCGCCCACATTTTCACTGTCGGCACGTTCGCCGCGTTTTTCCAATCCTACCGCATCCGCCTCGCCGTCCTCGCTCCGCCCTCGACCCTCGACCCCTTTTCCAACCGCCCAAAATGCCCGGCATACTACCGATGAAGGTCATCAAGGTGGGCACCAGCTCCCAGAGCCGCATTGCCCAGGCCTGTGACCGCTGCCGCAGCAAGAAGATCCGCTGCGATGGCATCCGGCCCTGCTGCTCACAATGCGCCAACGTCGGGTTTGAGTGCCGCACCAGCGACAAGCTGAGCCGTCGCGCATTTCCTCGCGGCTACACCGAGTCGCTGGAAGAGCGTGTGCGCCAGCTCGAGTGCGAGGTGCGCGAGCTCAAAGACCTTCTCGACGAGAAGGACGAAAAGATCGATCTGCTCTCCAAGATGCACAGCAACCACCGCCACTCCTCCATTGCCTCGCAGATGCCTCCTTCACCCGCCGCTGCCTCGGCGTCGTCTCCTTCTGCCTCGCCCGCCACCACAAGCTCCGACAACAACTCGCGCCAATCCTCGGCCTCTTCATCTTCGTCGCTGTCGCCAGGGCCTGCGGCAACAGCAGCCTCGTCAGCAAAACCAGACAAGGGGACGGCTGCGAGGAAATCTTCGTGCGACACAATAATGACAACGTCGGCAGCACAGAAGCTCAAGAGAGACTCGAGATCACCAACGGCACCACCATTTGCCGAGGACACTTTCCGCGTGCAGGCGTCGCCGTTGTTGCTGGGCGTGGAGAACTCGGACTCTTACTTTATGGGTGCATCGAGCGGCCGTTCCTTCATCGGTATGTTTCTTCCGTCCATTTTTCTCCAGCCCTTCAGCCGTTTCTACCCCTACATCTTCTTACTAATCTTCTCCGCAGAAACATTTAAGCGGAAAATGCAGGAGAGCGGAAAATCATGCTCTGATTTCCACTCCGAGGCGTTCCTCCACATTCAAGGATGTTACCCCCTTGTCGAGAATGCTGCGTTGTTGTCGCTGCGGGTACCGCCACGCCTCTTTACAGACCGCTGCGTCAACGTCTACTTCCAGGAATGGTCGCCGCTGTTCCCGATTCTGCACCGTCCCGCCTTCCTGCGCATCTACGATGACTTTGTCAGCGACCCGGACAAGGTTAAGAACCACCACAAGCTGGCGCAGCTGTACCTCGTTTTCGCCATTGCAGCGCTCTCCAGCGACCAGCCGGATCTTGAGCAGGTTGCCATCTGCGAGCGGCAGTGGCAGCGGTCGCTCGAGGCCGTACTCATGGACAACACCATCATCACCCTTCAGTGCCTCGTTCTCGCCCTGCTGTACTGCACCGCGCGCGCTGATTACAAGCGCCTGCAGTACTACAAGGGGATTGCCGTCAGCCTGTCCCACCGTCTTGGCCTGCACCAGAGCCAGAAGCGGTTTTCTTTTGGCGCCCTGACCATCGAGACGCGCAAGAAGGTCTTCTGGACTCTGTACACGCTCGACTGCTTCTCGGCTGCCGTCCTGGGCTTGCCAAAGCTGCTCAAGGACGACGACATCCACACGGAATATCCCACGGACACTGACGACGAGTATGTCACGGAAAAGGGCTTCCAGCCGACCCTGCCCGGCGAGTTCACGCGCGTGTCAGCGGCCCTTGCTCTCTTCCGCGTTTCCCGCATCCTCGCCAAGGTTCTAGAGACAAACTACCCGGCTGCTGCAACGCATGAGCTGTCGCTTCAGCAGATGGGCGCTCTCGAGGCCGAGCTGGTGGAGTGGCGCGACGCTCTGCCGAAGCACCTGACGCTCACCTTCCGTCAAGAGAAGCCCTCTACTGACGTGACAGGGAGCAGGTCCCCGCTGCTGGTAGGTTACCTGCAGGCCTCCTTGTCTGTCGCCGCATTATAGTGCTAACTAAGGTGTCTCCAGTCTCTTACCTATTACTACATCCGCACACTGATCTGGCGCCCGGCGGTTGGGTCTTCGCTGGGCTCAAAGGCAGGGTCTGCATTGATGGCAATCAGCGAGTCCAGCAAGCACATTGTGCAGATCGTGGAGCTGCTGGAGGAGCGGAAGATGTCGTTTTCTCTGTGCCTGAACGAGCCGGACCTGCTCATCATCTGCGGCATGACGCTGCTGTATCAGAGCATGAGCCTGAAGCCGGAGAGCAAGATTATGAAGGACAGCGAGCGGCTCATCAACGCGGCGATCAAGATTGCGGATCGTACAAAGGCTCCTGGCTGCTACGACTTTAAGCGTGTGGCAGCCATGATTGTTACGGTGGACGACCTGCCCACGCCTCTCCCCAACGTTTCTCGGCCCAGCTCGGAGTCGGCCCTGACGGCCCCGTCGCGGCGTGCATCACAGTCGGGAAGCCAGCAGAGGAAGGCTCAGCATGTTCTCGGCAGACACAACAGCGCCAGCGCCAGCGAAACAGACCTGCTCCTGCAGCAAGAAAAGATGCGGCGCATGACGATGCCGACATCGACGACCATGGCGGCGGGTTCGCTGGGCATCAAGGCGGAGCCAAGCTCGCGGGCTCGGTCGTCATTCGATAGCCCTCGCGACCAGCCCTCGCAGCACCGGCTGTCGCTGTCTCAGGCACAGATGCTGAGCCGGTTCTCGCAGATGCAGCAGCACCAGCAGCGGATGGCGCAGAAGAAGAACCTGGACTACCTTGCGATGGACGGCAGCGGGAATGACGGCAGCCGGTCGCCGTCATCGCCAGCACCGCCGAGGAACTCCCAGCTCCAGCAGCAGCACCAGCAGCACCAGCAGCACCAGCAGCACCAGCAGCAGTACTACGGGAGCCACAAGCCGGCGTCCACGGCCGGCGTGTCCCCGGCAGACTGGGAGGCGCTCCTGGGTTCCATGGACGGTGGACACATGAATGTGTACGACGCCATCTACGGTGGGCCGGCAATCGGACTGGCGCAGGGCCAAGAGCACGCGCCGGCATCGGCAACATCACAGTCGGGCGACGGGTGGTCGCCAGAGTCTTGGGACCTGTCTGGGTTTACGCTTGCCGACCTGGGCGGACCCGGGTCAAACAGCAGTGGTCCCGGCAGCGTGCCGCCACCGGCTCAGAGCGTGCTGAGCTTTAGCGACGAGAGCCTAAGCGGTGACGACCTGGCCTCGACGGACCTGGCCAGTCTTGGCCTGAGCGGCCTTGACATCGGCAGCCTCAACTACCGGAACGGGACGGGCATGATGAACAACAACTGCGCGCCGCCGACGGACGGATTCATCATCGACGGTCTGGAGACTGAGTTTGTGTTGTAGTTTTGCGTATCGGCAGTTCAGGAGCGTTCAGCGTTTATTCATTGGGGGGGGGGGGAGAGCTCTGGGTATTTGTTACGACAGCCAGTGGTTTTCGTTCTTCCTTTTTTTTTTTCACTCTGTTTCTATTTTGTTTTTTTTTTCAAACACCATTATGCAAGGGCTGGGTCTTTTTTCACTTCGTGCCGGGGAATGGAAATCTGACGAACAGGGCTTGGGTTGGGATATGTCGTCCTTTTCATGTTCTCGACGTGGGCAGTCAGTCTGGTATGGTTTGGGATTTTGTGGTTTGATCACTTTGTCATGTCTTGTCAAAAGGATACGGGACGGTGTTCTTATGTGGATGCTTATGGCCAACATCATGCGAAATGTCGCAAGGACTTGTATTTTCTGGTTAGCCGTTGGATGACGAGCGTATCTTCGTATAACATGATTTTGCTGTATTGCACGATTTGACACGACGTAGGCAGAGGAGACCAGGCAGCCAATAGGAGGGTTGGCGGTGCGTGTATGGGCCGTCAATTGGCCACGGCGATTAGTCATGGCTGGGGTTAAGACAGCAAGCAGACGGCACGACATGCGGAGGATCGGCGGTTAAGCAGCTGTAAAATCCGGCAAGAGGAGCTGTTCCCGTCAGACGATAAGCATTAGCTTTGTCTGCCCATGTTTGCTGCCTGACTACTTAGTCTTGGTGTCCGTGGTCGCTCCTTCCTCGACGAGGTCGTGCCTGCCATGCCGGACAGAGTGTCACAGCTTCGTCTGCTCATTTGCCTCGCTTTTGCCTCTTTGTCTCTCTCGCCCGTCTTCTAGTCATCCAGCGGTCTAGTCGTCCATAGTCATCTCGTGTCCACCCGCCATGTCTCTCAAGATGCCCTCGCCGGACGGCATTGCGCCGTCACCGCCGCCCCTGCCGCCCACAGCCGGACGGCCCCGTCTTCCGGCCTCGCTGGCCGCATTATCGTCCTCGTCCTCGTCCTCGTCCTCGTCCTCATCTTCGCCGACGACAAAGACGACCGCGACGACGTCGACGCTTCCCCTCAACATTGCCCACCGCGGCTTCAAGGCACGCTGGCCGGAGAACTCGCTGGCGGCGTTCCGGGCGGCGCTGGACCCGGCGCAGGGCGGCGCGCAGGCGGTGGAGACGGACGTGCACCTGGCGCGCGACGGCGTGGTGGTGCTCTCGCACGACCCGACGCTGCGCCGCTGCTTTGGCCGTCCCGAGCGTATCCGCGACTGCGACTGGGACCTGCTGGCCACGCTGCGCACGACGCGGGCGCCGGCCGAGCCCATGGCGCGGCTGGCCGACCTGCTGGCCCTGCTGGCCGAGCCGGCCCACGCGGCAGCCTGGGTGCTGCTGGACATCAAGGTGAGGGTGGGGGGAAGGGAGGGGAGGGACGGGAGGGACGGGAGAGATGGAAAGAAGCTACTTGACAAGACGCGAGCCCGGCTGACCGCTTTTCCCTCCAGCGCGACGATCCCCCGCCGGAGCTGCTGGGACGCGTGGCCGACACCATTGCGGCCGCCCCGGGCGACTGGTCCGGACGCATCGTCCTCGGCTGCTGGCAGGTAGGTTTTCTGACACCGCTTCTTTTGCTTCCTGTCCCGTCCCACTCCGTCTCCCTCTAACCCCCCCCCCCCCCCCCCCCCCCCCCCCCCCCCCCCCCCCCCCCCCCCCCCCCCCCCCCCCCCCCCCCCCCCCCCCCCCCCCCCCCCCCCCCCCCCCC
>JANSMH010000238.1:0-40035 GCA_029299595.1 Grosmannia serpens
GGGGGGCCGGGGGGGGGGGGGGGGAGAGGGGGGGGGGGGGGGGGGGGGGGGGGGGGGGGGGGGGGGGGGGGGGGTTGTTCAGCAGGAAACTGCACGAGAGAAACGTCACAAAGGTCATACCTGAATGTCGGGGCTTTCTGGGGGGATCTGGAGACGCAGCACGCGGATGGTCTGACCGACGGGTAGGATAGCAGACAGGACGACTGTGTGCAGCGACTGCGTGTGTCAGGAGGAGCCGCTGGGAGAGGGAACGGGGAGACGTACCGGGTTGCGCGGTTCGGCGGCTGTTCGCTCCATATGACTCTCCTTGATGGCTTTGCTTGTCTCTGTCATTTTGATTGAAATGGATGGAAACTGGTTGCTGTTAGTGACGAACATGTGCAGTTCCGGTGTCTTTCAAGACCTGGGAAAAGGGATTTAGTGATCCAAAATGCGGGGGTAGGCGTATGTGTTATACCGTTTGTCAGCCAAAAGGCCGGCGATCCTCATGATCTGGTTGACTGCAGTGAAGGCATGCAGAGAAGCTCGTTCTGAAGCCATCTGTGATGGACTCGGATACGTGGTGTCTCTTTGAGAAGGCGGGCAGGCGCACCACCGGGTCGCTCTTTCCCTCTGGCGGCTGCTTTCGGGAGTTTCAAGGTCGCTCCCCCTTTCCAGGTCCATATCACCAAATTTTAAGCTTCAGTTGATCTGCAGTGGTTCTCTCTCTATTTTCCATTCTTCCGTCAATGCCTTGCTTCCGCGGAATCGACCTATCCATCGTGTCGTCGGCGGACCACAGCGCCTTCCCCGAGTTCCCCCACCCGGACGGCTCTTCCGCCAGGTCCGGCGGCCTCAACGTTGACAGGCAGCACCGAAGTTCCCCCCTTCTCAGTCCCAGGCCCCGAGCAGGGGTCGGTGACTTTGCGGCAGACGACAATCAAAAGGTCACGCCCAGGATCTCTGTATATATTCCGTCTGCGCCAGGTAGGGGCTCGGCAGGTCGAGTCCGTTGTTCTGTCTGCACCGTTCCTCCGAGGCTGATGTGCAGGGACCGTTCACCAGGTTCAAGCTTCTCCATCCGTTACAGCATCAGCCAGCCCCCAATCGGCCACAAGTATCTGTTCTTCAAGGTGTGCATTAACGGCCGCCACATTGTTGCCTGGGGCATCAACCTGCACAAGACGACAGCGGGAGCCACGCATCAGGCCCTCTTCCAGCCATCAGAGCTATACCAGTACAATGACAATGGCGTGGTCATTTCGGAGCCGGGAATCGAATCGCGGTCCTTTCGTTTTGTGCTCAAAGCATCCAGCACGGCAGCGTCTGTCGCGGAGGACGGGGGGCTCATCGAGGTCCAGGTGTTCCGGGCGGTAGCCAGAAGGAGACGCGCCCCGCGGCTGGAGAAGTGGCTGGACAGAGGGAAATACGGCATTGCGTGGGTTCTTTGCGCATTTCCTTGATGGGCCGTCCACAACGTACACTGACAAGGCAAACCACGGCTACACAGCCTCGCCAGCAACGGCCTCCTGGAGAATCCGCAGCTGGCCGACTACTACGACTATTGTCTGACCGATGCCAGGGACCTGCCGTACTCGTCGTTTCTCTTCCACTACCGTTCGTGGGAGAACTTGAGATCGTTGCAGCTTGCTCCATCTGAACGACCCGACTTTCTCTGCCCAGCCTCGCCCAGCGCGTCTGCAGAAATAGCGCCCACTTTGGTGGACCGGGCAATCCGGCCAGCCAGACAACAGGATGGGCCTGCACCACACTCTCCGGCGCGGCCATTGCCTCCGTTGCCGTATCCCCCGGCACTCCGAGTTTCAGCCAACGAGCTAGACGAAGAACAAAAGGAGGCGGGTACCAATGAACAAGACGACGAGGAAGCGTGCGGTCTGGATGCGGATAAGCATCCTGTCCAGGGCCTGCCGGCTGAAGACGACGTCTTTTGGTCCCCGCTCTATGATTCTCCTGATCAGCATACGCGTGACAAGTCCGGCTCCACAGGGATCATGCTGTTCCCGTTCACCGACAGCCTCTGCAAGCGCAAGGTGGACTGCACGCCATCGTGGACGAATTGCACCCTGGATGGACACCAGCAGCACGCAGACTCGCCAGACATGTTTTAGAGTCCCCACAACACAGGCAATAGAAAATTCAAGGAGTATCCGCGGCCAGCAGACCATATACCGGGCCAGACTCGCCAGGGTTATCCACGGCATTCTGCACAGGTTCGGTTGTTTCGTAGTCTCTTTGTGTCTCCTTTCTCGAAGCCAATTGCAAGATACAGTACATATAGTCGTCCAAGCCTCCATCCTGGTCTGCCCAGGGCTTATGCCGAGCCTAGGACCTTCTGGGTGTCCTCCTCCTTGCCCAACAGGCCGAGGTTCCGTATCTGGCCAGCATTCGGGGCGGCGTCTCGCGGGGTGGCAGCCTCGGCTTTCCGGAGCGCCAGCTGCAGCGTCCTTACACGTGCGGCCTGCAATTGAGAGACGTCAGAAAGGAACAGGACGACTGGGCTGGGGGCCCAGGGGGTGGGGGGTACAGGAGGGTACAAACCTCCTTCTTGTGGTGCAGGCACTCGTAGTAGTCCTCGAGCAGCGGGGAGCACTTTTTCCGGCCGGCGCTGTCTTCGCCGGTCGAGTTGACGACGTAGCAGGCGAGCACCTCCTGCCAGAAGGGGAAGCACCGTCCCGGGCCTATGAGACACTGTCAGGAGCCAGAGGCCTCTCGTTTTCGACCGTGGGCACGGCATCCGGTCTCACCTCCGTTCAAGCCGTAGCCGGAAGACATTGTGTGCGAGTCTGGAAGCGCAGACGGGGTGGGAGTGCGGCGCGCGCGGGTGGTGCGGAAGCGAGCAGGTGGTCTGTCGTCGGAGCAAGAAGGGACGAAGCCTGGCCTGTGTGGGAAGCAGGGCTGGGGGGGGAGGGAGACTGGGGGACGGAGCCGTTCGTTTCGCGATAATGGGCGGCCAGAGAGCCGGCAAGCCGGTGGAGCTGGGCGCTGTTTTTCTCGGCGGGCGGGCAAGCCACACAGCACCGCCACATTAAGCAGAATTACGTCGGCTGCAAATGGCCGGCCAGACGGCCTGCGCCACAGCAGAACACCAACGTTTCTGTCTGCGGCATCGCGCTTCTCCACTCTTTGCAGTCTACAGCTGGCCACCAGGACACACACATCCACACACACATCCACATCCACATCCACGCACCACGACATGCGACAGAGATGGCGGCCGCCCTGCCACCTGCCAAGGTGGTCCTCCTGGCCGCACAGCTTGCGGCAACGGGCGCCGTCGCGCGCCTGGCCTCGCTGACGGCGCAAAACGGCAGCGTGCTGCGGCTGGAGCTGGTGCTGCGACTGCTGCTGACCTACCTGCCGACCCGCCTGCCGACGGCCGACTACCTCGCGCTGCTCGAGAGCCTGGATGCCGGCGACTTTGCGCGCTTTGTCCCGCTGGCCGAGGTCGACAGCACGCCGGTCGACGGGCTCTCGGACGAGCAGGCGGCCAAGAAGGCGCGCAAGCTGCGGCTGCGACCGCTGGAGCTGCCGGGCGACCACGCCGACGACGACGACGGCGACGATGGCCACGGTGCCGACCCGCTGGCCGCGTTTCTGGTCCTGCGCGCATATGCCGTCGACGACGGCGCCGGCGCGCTGCCCGAGCTGCCGGCCCTCGTGGCGCCGTTCCTCGACCGGCCGGCACAGCACCTGCGCACGTGGGCCATCTCGACGCTGCTGCCGCTGCTGCGGCGCAACTGCGACTACTACCCCGGCCGCCCGCTGCCGCTGACGCTGGCCGACTTTGCACACCTGCCCGACCGTGTGGCCGTGGCGCGGCTGCTCTCGCAGACGGGCGTGGATGACGAGCAGGCCGCCTCTGTGGGCCGCGACCTGCGCGGCCTCATCGGCCCTTGGCTGTACGGCGAGCGTCGGTGGACGAGCAGGACGGCCGGCAGGGCTGTAGCCACCGACAGCCCCGACGGCCCCGACGGCCCCGACGGCCTGTGTCCCGGATGGGAAGAGGTGCTGCGATGGCTGACGGCACAGGCAGCCCAGCCGGCGTCGTGGCGCGTGGCCGTGGCCGCCGTGAACCAGTGGGACGGTCCCGGCGACGTCGACCTCGGCGGCTTCGGCACCATGTGGCTGGACGACGACGAGCAGGGGTATCTGGAGCGGCGGTACGCGCGGGCGGCCCTGGCCGTCGTCTATCTGCTGCCCGACGCGTCGGCCGATGCGCTGGGCTGCGCCAACGCCATCGTCGTCAAGATGCGCAGCCTCCTCGACCTCGACCTCGACCTCGACCTCGACCTCGACTCCGACTCCGACCCGAATGCTGCCGTCGCCGCCTTCCCCCCCGAACGGCTGCAGACGGCCGCATCGCTGCTCCCACCCGTTGCCACCCGCGTCGTCGCTCGCACGCTGGCTGCTACTGCTGCTGCTGATATCGCCTCTCCCACTGCTGCCGCTTCCTTCCTCCGCTGCGACCTCCTGTCCGAGACCAACGCCCTCACCACGCCCTCGCCCGCAGCCACCGAGCTGCTGCACGCGCTCGTGCTCAGCGCCTACCTGCTGACCAGCCACCTCGGCTGCCCCTGCACCGTGCGACAGGCCGCCGAGCTGGCCCTGCTGCTGCGCGGCGCCCACGAGCAGCAGGCCGCTGCTGCCAGGGCCATCCGCTGGATCGCCGCCAACGGACCCAAGGGCGAAGACCGGTTCTGGATCAAGGCCCGCAACGAGATCCTCTGGCTGCGCGACTGGGGCGCAGACGAACAGGGACACCAGGACGCCGCCGACGCCCAGGGCGTCTTCGGCCACGTGTCCAAGGACTTTGTCGAGGTTGAGTTCCTAAAGGCGCTGCTGGCCAACACCCGTATGTGAACCTCCTTCCCCTCTGCTCCTCTGCTCCACGTGCGTCTCCCGCGGATGCTGACCGACCCCGTTCGCAGGCTACTCCCTCGCACGCGCCCTCTACGAGGACGCACCCGAACGTCCGCTCTCCGAGGAGCTGGTCCAGGACACCGTCTTTGCCGCGGCCATGAGCGCTTACGACAACGCGTCGAATCCGAATCGCACCCGCGGCGGCCTCAAGAAATGCGACGACATGTAGGTCATGCCCTTGCTCTCATCCTCTCTCCCTTTGCTCCTGCTGCTGACCAGGGCCCAACCCAGCATCCATGCCTTCCCCAAGACCATCGACAGGTCTCTGCCGGCAGCACGGCGCGCAGAGGCCCTGGTCGCCGCCACACACGCCCTCAGCACCTACCGCCTTGTCCTCAAGCAGGGCGAGCCGTTTACGCCCGTCGTTCTGCGCGTCCACCCAGACCCCATCTCCATCCTCGGCAAGGTGCTGGAGCAGAACCCAAAGAGCTACACCCAGGCCCAGGCGCTCGTCGACGTGGCCGTGTCCATGGTCGACGCCGGCCTGGCTGTCGCCGACGACGGCCGGAATGCAGGCCAGAGTATCCAGGGTGTCCAGGGTGTCCAGGGTGTCCAGGGTATCCAGGGTGTCCAGAGTGTTCAGCGTGCCATGGCCGAGCGGCGCGTCACCGCCATGTGCATCGATGCCGCGCTCAACGAGGACGACTTTGAGACGGCCTATTCCTATGTCGTGAGCCGGCTGGCAGTCGTCGACGACACCACTCCGGCCCCCGTCCCCGACATCTGGTCGTGGCGTGCTGCCCTCGAGGCCGGCAGATACCGTCGCACCGAGCGGACCGTCCGGCCGACGCATCTCGGCACCGCCAGCGCCAATCTCGAGATCCGCCACCTCGAGCAGCGCATCGACTGTCTGGCCACCGCCCTGCGCATCGCGCCCGCCGACACCCTGCAGGAGATCCTCAACGCCTACCGGCGCTGCGAGGAGGAGCTCGAGGCCGCCGTGCTGGCCGAGGCCGAGAAGGAGGCCGCCTGGGACGATGCCGCTACCGGCTGGCAGCTGCAACAGAAACAGCAGCAGACACAGCGCGCTCGCACGTCGTCGCCAGCCGCCATGCCCGGCGGCTTCGAGCGTCCCCACCATGCGTCGTCAGCCGGCACACCGCTGGCCTCGCGGGCTGCCGTCGCCGCCGCCGCCGCTGCATCTTCACACTACTACCCCCAGCAGCAACAACAACAACAACAACACCGACAGCAGCCGCAGCCGCAGCCGCAGCAGCAACCACAGCAGCAGCAGCAGAAGCAAAAGCAGCAGCCTGCCATCGCTGATGACACACCACTCTCTCTGTTCGACCTGTCGCGGGCCACAGCTCGCGTGGCCCAGCGCAACCTCGTCGCACTATCCAGCCTGCGCCAGACGCGCCAGACCGTCTTTGGCGGAGTCGCAACGCCGCCAACTGCGCCCGTGGCCGTGGCCGTGGCCGCCGTAGATGGTGACGACGCGGCACCGCAGTTTCGAAAGCGTGATCAGCTTCGTGAGGCCGCCATGGGCACACTCACGTCTGGTGTCGGTTGGCTGATTGGTGCACACCCGGCCGACCGTGGCTCCGAGAGAGGCTGAACATCGGTCGTGCCTCAACGAGTGCATCGAAATCATGTCACAAATCAAGAAACAGAGCATAGTAGTCCAAAAAAAAGGGATGAATGTTATATATATAATAGCTCGAGTTGAGGCTCTGTGTGACTTTGCTCTTGCGTGTAGCTATAAATGTGTTGTGCCAGTCAAGGCCGGGTGTGGCTGGCTGCCAGCGCTCCGAGCAACAAATAAAATAAACGAGATAGGACTTCCTATCCTGCACGGAAGAGAGGCCGCCTTGGGCGCTGTTGGACATCGACAGCAAACTGGACACGTGCACGGAAGGCATCCGGACACCTACGAGCATCGCTACACGCGCAAAACCACGACGCGTGTTTGGCGTGGCTGTTTGTCAGCAGACGAGCTGGAATGAGGGACTTACCTTCAAACAGAATGGAGATGCGTAAGCGATCAGCGGTGCAGGCGAAGTAGCACCGATCCAAGAACGTGGTGTCACCACGGCCGTTTGCTTCCCTGTAGTTAAAAAAAAAAGCACAGACATAAGGCGGCAGCTGCTTCTTTTGGTCACGGTAACCCGTAGATCCTGTCTTATGCCGGCTTCCGTCAGATCGCGTTGCTTTGCTTCGCTTGCCCGAGGATCCGCGTCAATCTGGCTGCTACGGTTGAGAGATTGCAAGGCCGAACTCTTTCGAATTAATCGCGTAGTTGGAACGGTTTGTGGAGAGTCTGGAAGATACTGGAGAAAGTGGGTTGTAATGGGCGCGAAGTAGTATGTTTTTTGGGGGGGGGGCGATTCAGATTTCAGATATCCGTACAGATGATTATTGACGACAAAAGCGATGAAATGACGACAACGACGATTAAAGACCGCTTCGGACGATAAGGCGGAGAATGAGACGAAGGAAGGCAAACGACTATTAATGGACGCATAAACGAAACAAGTCCCAAGGCGTGTGTGTCTGTACTGGTCTGATCTGGATCCATGGACGAGTGACGATAATAATGAAAACATAAGAAAAAAACAGTTCTGCCTGGTAGCTTCTTGTTTTCCCTTTGCCGCTTTGACTTTTTTTTCTGTGCTTTGCCGCGTGCTGCTGCTCTGCTGCTCTGCCAGTCGCTCTGCAATATTGCTGCTGCTGCTGCTTCATCCGCTGTACTATCTGCATGTTGGATACCGTTCCTCCCCGCCCCTGTCGCCGCCTGTTCCCGGACGACGGACTAGATTGCGCGGTGTCGAACGCGGTTCGAACAAACTCAAGGAAATGGAAAACAACATTCGGTAACAGGAGAAGAAAATCAACGCAGAGAAAGAAAAATCAACGCAATCAACAAAATCAACAAAATCAACAAAATCAATGGGAAAAGAGACAAAATCAAAGAGAGTTGAACTTTGGCCCTCTTCATTTTCCCTCCCTTTCTTTTCAGGGGGAGGGTGGCGATTGTCGAAACGAGAACTCCTGACCGCATCTCCTCCTTTTGGTTGATTTTTTTTTGTTGGCTGCACCCAAACCGTATCCCTAAGCCAGAAGAAACGCGAACACAGAACAAGAGGAGAGAAGAAAGAAAACGACGCAACTAGAAAACACAGAGACGAAAGCTGGTGATCCTACACAGACGTGGTAAGCAGAGAATGGGATGCCCTGAGTCGACAAATTAATTGTTCGGGGATCACGGGCTGCATTCGTCGAAGAACGACGAGAATGTCAGCGGATGGTTACCACATAGGTGGTCAGAGGAGAGTGAGGCATGTAAGAAATCTAGTCGTACCGCGGAGCATAGTCCCGGTCGCCACGGCCGCTCTCGCCATATCCACTGGGGCCAGTCGGGGCAGCGTCCCGAGTTCGCGGCTCGCGGTCGTAGCCACCACCACGGCGCTCCTCGCGTGGGCCGCTGTAGCGGTCGCGGTCCTCGCGGGGGCCGTAGCGGTCGCCGCGGTCACCACCACGGCCACCGCCGCCACCGTTGCCGTACGGCTCGTCACGTTCACGGCGCTCGTATCCGCCGCGCTCGTAACCGCCACGGTCGTCACGGTAGCCGCCGCGCTCACCACCGCGCTCGCCACCACGCTCACCGCCACGCTCGCCACGGTCATAGCCACGGTCTTCACGGTAGCCACGGTCGTAGCCGCGGTCTTCGTAGCGACGCTCATAGCCCCGGTAGCGGTAGGGGTCGTCACGGCTACCGTAGCTGCCGCCGCCATAGCCACCACCGCCGCCACCGCCACGGCGGCGGTCGTCGCCACGGTCGAAGCGACGAGCCGGGTCTAGAGGCGAAAAGTCAGTCGTCCGACTCACAGAATACGCAGAGGGTATGGGACGCGCAGACTCACCCCTCTTCGGAGGACCAAAGTATTTGCCTGGGGTCGGTGTACGGGGACGCGCGCGGCGGGCCTTCTCGATGCTGAGGGAGCGGCCATCGATAACCTCACCCTGCAGGCCGTCCTTGGCAGCATCGGCCTGGTCAGACGTAACCATCTTGACGAAGCCGAAGCCACGCGACTCCTTGGTGTGAGGGTCACGCATGATCTGGCACTTCTCGACCTCGCCATACTTCTCAAAGAGGCGAGACACCTCTTCTTCGCTCAGGCGAGGATGGATGCCAGTGACAAACAGGTTTGACCCGGGGTTAACAGCACCATCGTCGTCGCCGCCACCGCCGTTGCGCGAGCCGGTATCATCTTTGGGCCTGCAAGCATAACGTTAGCAATGACGTTGGGGAGTCGAGAGATGGTCGAGACAAAAAAAGTAATCCATCGAGTATGGGATAACATACCGGTCATTTCCAGCAGCCCCTGGCGAGGCAGACCGGCGCCGGCTGGTCTCCTGGCCTTCATCGCGACGAGGAGACTCGTCACGCGGCTCGTCGCGCTCGTAACGTGCACCATCGTCTAGTAGCATGTCAGTACGGGAGGAAAAGAGATGGCTGTGGGTGCGATGATGTTGGAAATGGCAGATTTGATGAAGGTTGACGCGACGGTAAGAAGAAAGCGAAGCTGGGGAGAAAAGGGGGCTGTGGTTTCTAAATGGAAGTCCTACCATCGAAACGATCGCCGTTCGTGGGCTCATAATCCATCGGAGCGCTCGCCATTTTGAATTTTACTGTTTGTTGCCTGGTTTTTATATCGGGGAGTCCTGTGATGTTGACGATGCAAAGGTATGCGAAAGGGAGGAGGAAGCAAAAACAGATTGTGTTAAAACGAACGCGGATGTAGAAAAAGAGGAGAATGTGCGGAGCAGATTTAGCTAGCTGCAAAAAAAATTAAAAAAAAATTCTGGCGCCGGAAGGGGAGAAAGTTTTCCCTGACGTAAGCCAGCTTTATCCCTGGGTGGTAGGAGCTCAAAATTTGTTATGTCGTAAGCGGAAAGGGCTATGAGAGCAAAACCCGACAATCGGCGGAAGGAGCGATAGCAACAAAAGTCGCACACCGTTGCTCGTTGCGAAATATTGGATATTTGTATCTTGCAAGCACCAAAAAGAGGGCAGGATATTCTGTAGGCGCCAGATATAGCTAGTACTTTTATGCATAATATATCAGTGAGCAGCAATGCAGGCAGCTTCCTCGTACTCCCTGAAGATCACGCGGACAGCTTTGCTGGTTTAAGAGCAACCAGGGTAGCTTCGCATTTTAGGATTAAAACTAGTCTTTTTCTGGTAACGCTTTTGTGGGGTCCTCCTCAGATATAGCAGATGGTGACGGAGTGCTAGCAGCCATGATCCGAACCATATGAGTGGTTTGATGGATTCGGTTCTCGTTTCCTACATCCCCGGGACCGTTTTTTTCTTTCTCTCTAATGTGAAGTCCTTACCCGTTACCTGTCTTCGGCAAGACAACAGAGATCATTTTCACGTGCCGACGATAGAAAATGGTCTCTACACTTGCCTTTCCCAGCATATATTTGCTTACGGCACATCTCGGTGCGGAAGAGCTGAGCCGGCTACGGACGCAGATACCATTGTTGGAACATGACGCCAAGAAGGCAGATGTAATCTTGGGTAAGCTCTCCAGAAAGGAGAGGGCACAGTTCGAGCTGCGACGTCTTGGGATAGCCACAGAGGAGATAATGGACACGTCTGCCAAGACGACTTCAGTGAATAAAAGAAACTCGTCTCCATCTCCTCAGATCCCAGAAGATTTGGTTTCTGCGCCCAAGAGACAAAGGAAAATCGGTGCAGCATATTCACCAGCCGGGGTACCAGTTTACAGCCCGCCTACGCTGAGAGGGGGCATATCTGCCGAACCGCCGACGTTGCCTACTGTTAGAGTCGTCAAGTTGGCATGGTTCGACAGCTCCATCGACTGCGGCAAGGTTCTTCCTTTGTCAGATTACATTCTCTACGAGGGCCGAGTAGCACAACTTGAGCCCGACCTCCCCGAGCGCACGGCGCGCTCACAGTCAAATGCCATGCCAATTACGGAGCCCATCATGCACAGAAAGTCGGCAGATGCAGGCGAGCCAAGAAGTGCCACGTCAAAAAGGAAACCGCCGAGCTCACCTACGCACAGTGCACATGCCCAGCTCGATGGGTTTTCATACAGAACGATAGCACGCCCACGAATGCTTCACCGGAAAAGTACATCAGAAAACGACGAGAAGCTGGAAATGCCGCCCATCCCAGACTGTCTTCACACAATTTATTCGTGTCAGCGGTCGACTCCCCTGCATCCACCAAACGAGAAGTTTATAGACATCCTCAAGAAAATCCGGAACATACGCGACCTGACGGGCGACAAAATCGGCGTTCGGGCTTACTCTTCGGCCATCGCCTCACTTGCTGCGTACCCTTACATAATTTCTACCCCTACCGAAGTTTCTCGGCTGCCAGGCTGTGGCCCTAAAATTGCTGAGCTGTTTCGGGAGTTCTCCGCCACTGGGGGGCACATGCGTGAAGCGGACGATGCAGAGACGAATCCCAAGCTCACTGCCTTGCAGCTCTTAAGTGATATTTGGGGCGTGGCAGAGGCGACGGCTCGTTCGTTTTACAACCGCGGCTGGCGCGATCTGGATGACGTTGTCGAGTTCGGCTGGGCAGAACTGACGCGCGTGCAGCAGATTGGTGTCAAATATTACGATGAGCTGCAAGAGGCAATGACGCGCCCCCAGGTCGAAGCCATTGCAAACACAATCCTGGAGCAGGCCAATCTGATTTTCCCGGGCTTCCAGATGGTCATTGCAGGCGGCTATCGACGCGGCAAGGAGATGAGCGGCGATGTGGACGTTATCCTCAGTCACCCGGACGAAGAATCCACGCGCCTTGTGATCGGCCGCCTCGTCCTTGCTCTCGAGCGGCTAGGTCGCATCACCCACACGCTTACTTTCAGCACGGCGAACTCGGAGCGGGCCCAGGAACCGGTCAGCTGGAAGGGCAACGCACCGCGGAACACCCTTGTTAAATCATCGGATGTCGGGAGCACTGGTGGTACTGGCTTTGACACATTGGACAAGGCACTGGTTGTCTGGCAGGAGCCGGCCGAAAAAGAGCCGGGACCGGGCCAGCAAGAACCGCAAATGGGCAAAGACAAAATAGAGATAGAGGGCGGTGCGGGAACAGAGTCGGAAGTGAATACCGGTCAGGCACATGGCCACAAGAAGCCTAACCCCAACCCGCACCGGCGGGTCGATATCATCGTTTCTCCATGGAAGACGGTGGGCTGTGCCGTGCTGGGCTGGAGCGGCGGGACAACGTTTCAACGAGACCTGCGGCGATATTGCAAGCATGTGCACGGTATGCGTTTCGATAGCAGCGGTGTACGCAGTCGGGTGGACGGCTCGTGGGTCGATCTGGAAGACTTTGCGCAAGATCCTGCGCCAGACATGTTGACTGCGGAACGACGAGTATTTACGGCGCTAGGCTTAGAGTGGCGGCCACCAGACGAGCGCTGTACCGGGTAATGGCACACTGTGTGATCTTATCGCGTACTTTTGGCGTTTTGGATATGGCGTGTTGGCCTCGAGTAAGCACGCAATGCGGAATCGAAGCAGAGCCGCAGACCAGTTCTTAACTACTGCGTACTAAACGGCAGAAGCGAATCAGGATAAATAAATATAGCTTTATATAATAGGCGCATGTGCATCACGGAGAGGCTCTGAATCCATGAATTCGGCAAGCAGCCTTGCCATGAGAATTACATTCCGTTGACCATTGGCGACGTTTGACCAAGTACTTCTCTTCGACAGCTCTCGTTTTTCTGCTCGGCACTTCTGTGCTGGTTAATAGGCAACACTTACTTACACAAGCGCTCGCACGGCATACAGCAGCATTACGAATGCAATATAGAAATGATTGCTTTTGATGGCTTTTGATTGCTTCAGATTCGCCCGATAGGAAATTCGCTGGCGAATAATCGGACCGTCGGATCTAGATTCGACCCGGGCTTAGAAACATGGCTCGTTGTTATTTGTGGATTGGTGTCCCAGTCCTGCTCGTAGAACGCCCTATCAATAGCCCGCTCTTCAAACGGCCCCAATCTCTTGCGATCCACCTGCTTCTATGGAATTTTACGAATAAACGACGGAAACCCGTATAAGAATCGGCTTTTCCCACACATTTCAGCATGCAAGTGCATTTTCTACCACATAGAACATAAGCATTTCCCCTGACCCTGTTAACACGCCTCAGCCATGTCTATCACTCTTGAACTCCCGTCCAGCTACGGGTAAGCCGCATCTATTTCGCGCTTTCTCATGTTACTAGGGTTATTGACTTACGGTCTTGTCTGCAGCTACGTCCTCCTTACCGCTACGGCATCCTTTTTTGTCAACACCTACCACAGCATCACCACTGGACAAGCCCGCAAGGCAGCCAGCGTACCCTATCCTGTTGCCTATGTCGCCACTGAGGAGGCTGCCAAGGACCCAGCGGCGTACAAGTTCAACTGTGGTAAGTTTTTTCTACCCTCCCTCGGGTCTCACCCCCATGCCCCTCCCCGTCCCATCATTTTTGTCTCAGCCATTCTCCCCCGGTTTTTTTTTCAGAAAGACTAATTGGCTTCCAGCCCAGAAGGCGCACGCCAATTTCACTGAGAACCAGCCTTCGTTCCTGGGGGCTCTACTCATTAGCGGCCTTCGTTTCCCCCTCGTGAGCGCTGGCCTCGGCGCTGCCTGGGTTATTTCGCGCGTATTGTACTGCCGCGGCTATGTCAAGTCCGGGCCTAAAGGTCGCCTGACGTGAGTTCTCTTTGCTATTTGTTCCTTGCCTTTCTTGCCTGTTCGGTTGCGGCAACAGCTTCTCACACAATTACAGAGGTTCTGGCGCATCGGCCTTTGACATTCTCCTAAAGTTGGTGGCGGTGTATACAGCCGTCACCTTCATTCTCGAGCAGTAGCTGGAAATGGGACTATTTGTAGAACTTGCATTGAGAGGCAATTACATTTTCTCATATTTTGCAGCATGGATGCATCTTATATTGTCACAGTAGCACGAAAACGAAACATGATTGAGGCTAAGCAACTCCTAACATGTGACCTTGTTTTGCTGTGGCTGGATGTATCAGCCACACGCACGGGCCTCGTAGCTAGGAATGGTCCCCGCCACAGCTCCCACACCGCGAACCTGTCCTCTTTTTTTTACTCTTAGAGGGGCAGAGCCACGCAGCCGAAGACGAGCTTGCTGGAACCTGTCCTTACCCTCAACCGTCCCCCTAGCCTACCTGCTTGGCAAGAGACCAAATTGGCCTCAAAAAGGCACTCTCCACCACTTCGCACTTCTCCGCTCATATCCCGAAACACGTGTCCCTTGCTGCACCTGAGCATTGCTTTTCGTGCTCGTCTCATCCTTTGTTTTTGTCCCTGCATCTAATATCTGATAAATTTCCCGCCCTCCTCGCATTCGAAGCAGAAACGCCATCAGCGAACAGGCCTCCGATCATCGCCACGGCAGAGGAGACTACCGTCCGTGTCTTGCACCTGGCCAAGCTGTCAACATGGACTACGAGATGCTGAAGGAGCAGTGGAGCGAGGTGGAAGATCGCGATGGCGTCCGTCTCAGCTGGAACGTCTTTCCTAGCACCCGGATGGTGAGTTGAGCCATGGGTGCTTGTCATCTTCACCGACCCCTTTTCAGCTCGCAGGCACTTGTCGATGAGGCAGCCGACCCCAGCCGTTCTCTGCAAGCAGCGCAGTAGCTGATTACCCACTCACCAACAGGAGGCATCGCGCCTCGTTGTTCCCATCGGAGCCCTGTACACCCCGCTGAAGGAAAAGCCCGAAACTCCCTTACTGCAGTTTGAGCCGGTGACCTGCAAGCAGCCCTGCCGCTCTGTGCTCAACCCGTTCTGGTGAGTTTATCTCTGGCGCAAACGATGTGGAGATGCAGCCTCCACAGGGCACCGGGGACCAGGCTGACTGCTGACTGCTCGCGGAACAGCCAAGTCGATACTCGTGCTCGTCTTTGGGTGTGCCCATTTTGTCTGTCGCGCAATCCGCTCCCGCCGCATTACAAAGACATCACTGCGAACGCCATCCCACCAGAGCTGCACCCTTCCAACACTACCATTGAGTATCGGCTCTCGCGCCCGGCCCAAAACCCTCCCATCTTCTTCTATGTCGTGGACACCTGCCAGGAAGATGACAGCCTGGCTGCTCTCAAGGAGTCTCTCATAATGAGCCTGAGCCTTCTGCCGGAGAATGCCCTCGTGGGTCTGATCACGTTTGGTACTATGGTCAGTATCCCATCACTTGTTCGGGGGCCTCGCCAGCTCTGTCAGCTAATTCTCTACCCCAGACCCAAGTCCATGAAATTGGCTACACCGAATGCGCAAAGTCCTATGTGTTTCGTGGCAGCAAGGAGTACAATCCGAAGCAGGTTCAGGAAATGCTGGGTCTCTCGCAAACCCTATCTCGTCCTGGCATGCAACCCGGCCGGCCGAATGCCCCCTTGGGGCCTGCTGCGCGCTTCCTCCTTCCGGTCCAACAGGGAGAGTTCCAACTCACAAAGGCTCTCGAACAGCTGCAGAAGGACCCGTGGCCGGTGGCTAGCGACCGCCGCAGTCTTCGCTGCTCCGGTGTGGCCCTGAGCGTTGCCGTCAGTCTGCTTGAATCCTCTTTCCAGAACTCTGGTGGCCGCATCATGCTCTTCACTGGTGGTCCTGCTACCGAGGGTCCGGGAATGGTTGTTGGTCCTGAGTTGAGAGAACCCATCCGATCACACCATGACATTGACCGGGACAACGCAAAATACTATAAGAAAGCTCTCAAGGTGAGACCACCTTGTTTATCCCTCCCCTACAGGCACCCTAGTCCCCCAAGCGTTGAAGCTGACTTGAAAACTTTGGCGTCTATCAGTTCTACGACAATCTTGCGAAGAGAACGGCCCACAACGGGCACATCATCGATATCTTTGCAGGTTGCCTCGACCAGGTCGGCCTGCTCGAGATGAAGGGCTTGTGTAACTCGACAGGCGGCCACATAATCTTGACGGATAGCTTCACATCGTCCATGTTTAAGCAGTCATTCGTTCGCGTATTTGAGAAGGATGGGGACGATAATCTACTCATGGGCTTCAATGCTGTCTTGGAGGTTTTGACGACAAAGGAGCTCAAGGTGACTGGCCTCATCGGCCACGCCGTCTCTCTTAACAAGAAGTCGACGTCGGTGGGTGAAACAGAAATCGGTGTCGGCAACACTTGCGCGTGGAAGATGTGTGGGATTGATCCGAGCGCCAGTTACGGCATTTACTTTGAGATCGCCCAGGGCAACCCGTCTCAGATTCAGCAAGCGCCACAAAGGGGGATGATGCAGTTCTTGACATACTACCAGCACTCATCCGGCCAGTTCCACCTCCGTGTGACAACCATTTCCCGGAATCTCAGCGGTCCTGCCGGTGACCCAACCCTCGCTCGATCATTCGACCAAGAGGCGGCAGCTGTACTTATGTCTCGCATCGCCGTCTTCAAGGCCGACGTGGATGATGGGCCGGATGTTCTGCGTTGGGTGGACCGCATGCTGATTCGGCTCTGCTCGCGGTTTGCTGACTACAGAAAAGACGACCCATCATCGTTCCGCCTGGAAAAGAACTTCACATTGTACCCACAGTTTATGTTCCACCTGCGGAGAAGCCAGTTCCTGCAGGTGTTCAACAACTCCCCTGATGAGACCGCCTTCTATCGGCATGTGCTGAACCATGAGGACGTGAGCAATTCACTTGTCATGATTCAACCGACACTTGACTCCTACACCTTTGATCAAGAAGGCGGCCAGCCTGTTCTTCTGGACTCGACCTCCATCCAGCCCACCCATATTCTCCTCCTCGACACCTTCTTCCACATCCTCATTTTCCATGGCGAGACAATTGCACAGTGGAGAAAGGCGGGCTATCAGGCCCAGGAAGGTTATGAGAACTTTGCTACGCTGCTCGAGCAGCCAAAGGAAGATGCAAGGGTATGTCGCCGAATCGACACTCAGTCCTAGAACTGCGTTCGCACGCTCTACTTAGTGGGTCTTACTGACAATTATAATAGGATCTGATTACAGACCGCTTTCCGCTGCCTCGGTTCATCGTTTGCGATGCTGGCGGATCCCAGGCACGTTTCTTGTTGTCCAAGTTAAACCCATCTACAACACATACCTCAGGAGCCTACGGCAGCATCGGTGCTCAATCTGCGCAGACAATTTTCACGGACGACGTGTCTTTGCAGACGTTTATGGATCATTTGATGAAGTAGGTTCATACCTCTGTAATCCAGTTGGGGCATCATACTAATAATATTGCAGATTGGCTGTTAGCGGCACGAATTAGGAAGTGGTGGTAAAGCCATAGGCGAGACTTGGCTGCCGTAAATGGTTGTAGTTTAGCACGAAAAATATGCTAAGAATTGATTTTCTGTCTGCGACTCGCAAGCTATTATCTCAAGAACTATTGTTATCTGTTTGTATTAGTCATCTTAAAGTGTGGCTAGTATTTTCACGTATTGTGGCGCTGCGTGCAAAAAAAAAAAAGGAATGTAACCCCACTCAGCCCTGAGTCCGCACAAACTTTTTTTTCTCCGTCTGTAATTGCTCCATCAATCGAGGCATCGTTTTCTTACGTCTTTTTTTTCTCCTCCTTTCACGACCAACTCCTTCCCAAGAACCATACCATAGTACGATTGTCATCACCAGACAGCCGTCAAGATGCGTAAGTTACTTTTGGATCGCAAGACCGGCTCTTCATAAGAGTCTTTGTATTGTACAGCTTTGCTAACTTTGTTGTCCAATTCAGCGCCGAAGATCGACCCCAACGAGATTAAGGTCATGTATGATTACACCTGCCCATATTCCCACCGGACACCGAGCCCTTTCTTAAGGAGACTATTGGAAAATTGCTCGCTACGAGACGAAGAATTTGTTGTGGCAGGACATCGCTGACGCAGAGGAATAGCCACCTGAGAGCGACGGGTGGTGAAGTCGGTGCTTCGTCGGCTCTGGCTCCCAAGATCGGTCCTCTCGGTCTGTCGCCCAAGAAGGTCGGCGAAGATATCGCCAAGGCGACCGGTGACTGGGTACGTGGCATTCAACGACTTGGTGGACACCTTCTACACTAGAGGGGAAGAGTTGGGCGGCGTTGACTGACAATTGCTTTCAGAAAGGTCTCCGCGTGACGGTCAAGCTCACGATCCAGAACCGGCAAGCTCAGGTGTCTGTGGTGCCGTCGGCATCATCGCTCATTATCCGGGCGCTGAAGGAGCCTCCCCGGGACCGGAAAAAGGAGAAGAACATCAAGCACAACAAGTCGATTCCGTTTGACGAGATCGTCGAGATTGCACGGACAATGCGGTTCAAGTCGTTCGCCAAGGAGCTTGAGGGCACCGTCAAGGAGATCCTGGGCACCGCCAACAGCGTGGGCTGCCAGGTGGACGGCAAGTCCCCGCAGGCTATTATTGAGGCCATTGATGCTGGCGAGCTGGATGGTATGTTCTCCCACTCTTTCGCCTCTGTCTATGCGAAATTTGCGGTCTATCGCTACAGCGTAATATTTGCGCAAACGCACATGCACATAAACGCTAACACAATACTAGTTCCGGAGGAGTAAATTTTCGAATAGAGACAATGGCGGACGTGTATGGGTTCTTGGCATTATGATCAAGGAGTTTAGGTCTTTTTTCTTTTATTTTTGCTCTCTTTCTCGCTTCTTTTTTTACAAACAAAAAAAGAACGCCCCAGGTAAAGAAGATGGCCCTGGGCGCGCGATCATGCATCACAGCAGAGAGACGACAGAAAACAAAAGAGGGAAGCAAGCAAAGAAGAAAAGAAAAAAAGTTTTAACGCAGGTTTCGTTTGCCGCCGTCTGGTGTGTTGATATGACTGTCACAGGCTTCTCGCTACGGGCGTGGTGAGGGTGAAAACCATCGCAATGATTCGTGGTTCTGCTCTCCTTGTCCCCGTTTGGAGTATGGCTGGCTTTGCTTTGGATTGCCTTCCAAGTTGTCATATTTCGTTTCCATTTCCGATCCTCCTCTCCTTCCGTCCCAACACTACTACTCCTGGCCTACACTCTGAGATTACCGCGCTTCCATGGTATACCTCAATTTTGGTGCTTAGGAAGATTGAACAAGACCTATTACTCACCGTGACTTTCCTTGTTGTTTCCATGAAAGTCGGGGTCCATCATACAAGGTCAACATCCTCTTACATGTGTCACTCCCGAACTAGTTCCGATAACTTCCAAACCGTCACCTCACAGATTGATTTCGTATCGCTGCGATCTATAGACCGTAGTACTTTGGGGGCTGGCTGTTAGGTCAAGTCGCGGCATGAAGGTTCGTTGGACTGACTGGACTAATGCTGATGTGACGAGAGAGATAAAAGAGAACCGGCACGATCAACTAGCTGTTCCGTATCGTGCTTATGTACGCGTTTGTATGCGGAGTGCAGATTAGTATGAATAGAGGATGTCTATGAAATGCTCTTTTTTTTCCCCCGAAGGACGCATGATCCCATACCAATGTTATACTTGTGTCTTCCTTTGACCGAATCTCAGACTATTGGCTTGATAAAGAGGCAGGTTTTTAACACTGGTGAAAAGCACGTAAAACGGTCTCATCTTACCACGCACCTTGACGTTACGTCGGTTCTTCCTGTACTTACCCCTTTGGCTCACTCTTCAAAAAGTCCGCAAGATACCGAAGTGGCATTATGGACCGACGACAGTGTGCAAATTGTAACGGTCGTAAATGAACAAGTCACAATTGGACGGAGCGAAAACGTCCAATAGACCGAAAAACTGGCAAATGGACATCAAGGCTATTAATTTGTATTCCCGCGAGTCCCTTTGCTACCCTGGCTTTTCTCTCCCTGCTCAGGTCAAGGGCGCGTAAAACGCAGCTCTTTTGACCAATCTCGGGAGTAGGACTACGGAGTACGTCGTATCTTCTTCAGGGATGCTAGTCGGCGATTCATACCTGGTGCTTTATTTTGGTTATTATACTTCCAGGGTATTTAAAGGCAGTGCCTCGTCACACACATGTGGCCACGACATCTTTCAAATCCTTCGGACTGCGTCGTATGCATCTTATATAAGATCGGTGCTGACACTTCGACCTTGCTGCGTGCCGCCCCTTCGTGAAATGTGACGACCTTCATGGGCGGTTGAGACATACTGCTAGCTTTTCGTCCAAATATAGCCTAGCTATCCATTCCATGACGGTGTCCATTTTGACAGGGACACCTTACGGAGTATTGACAGAAGGCCAAAGATCCGACCCGATCGTAAAAGACGGCGGCGACGAGCATGTTCTTGAAAGAAGGGAAAGCCTGGGAAAATTGGAGATCAACTTAGGGATCGGCAAAGCCCACTTCGGTGAAGGGCAATTAATATGCACGACGTAATTCAAGGCTGTCATACCGTACCACGCTGGCTTGGCCTGTCGCGTCCGTTTGCCCTCGCCTTGGCGCCATATGTAACAGATCGATCTCTGTTTACATTCCCTACGCGAGAACTTGACCAACTTCGTTTCACCGCTTGCAAAGGGGCGTTGCGCTGTCCGACATTGTCTTGCCAGCTGAACGATGCAGCCGTAATAGATAACGTTCGCCTGCTGGAGCCGGAAGAGCATCCCACCTTACATAATGTAAGATAATAGACCCCTGCTGGGGAAAAAAAAACCAGATGCAGCCACACAGCATTTGGCGCCGACCCCTGCCTAACCCCCCCCCCCCCCCCCCCCCCCCCCTTCGTCTTCGATTCTGATCTGCGGTTGCCCTTGTTTTACCAGCTGGCCGTTCCTTCTGCTGAACCAACCCTAATCTCTCTCCCTTCCGTTCCTGTTTGTTCGCTTCCCCCCCCTTCACACCCTTTTGCCTCGTCTGTTCCATCAACTTCTTCATCATTCCCCCTGGAACTCTATTCGTCGTTTGTCGTCTAATCTCCAGTCGCCCACCGCCCACCGCCCACCGCTTGTCGGCTGCTGCAGTAGGTCTCCGCCTGTAAACTAAAAAAAAAAGCTTCAGCCCCGGAAGGCGTTTGCGCAAGGAACGTTTGAAAAGGAAAAAAAAAAAAGAGAGAACAAGACGAACAAGGGACGAACAGGAAACGCGCTCTGGTTGCCGTTTGCTCTGCTTCTCCGGCCGTGTGACAAACAGCCAAGGAACAGACAAGAGGTTTGAGAAAACGGGGCTTCCCTCTTGATTCTCCTGCTGCCTTTCTTTTCCCACCGTCTTCTCGTCTGCCGTCTCACCATCGTCACTCTTCCTCACCGCATTGATCCATCGCCGCCTCCTCCCTCTTATACTCTCAGTTTATCTCTCTCGTCCTCCTCCTCCCCAGAGCTCAGAGCATCTCTCTCCCGAACTCCGCCCTCTTCCTTTCTCCAGAGAGCTCAAGAGAGCTGTCTTTGGTCACTTCACCAGACCTCCTCTGCCATCACGCAAAGTCGGCCCATTCGCCCACTCCCAACGAGCCAGCACCGTCTTTCTTCCTCGCGACCCTTCGATCAGCCTTCTACCATTTTGGCCTTCCTACTACTCCGTGCCCAGCTTCTTGCCCAACTTCTACCCAACTACTACCCAGCCAAGCAGACTTCCCAATCCGACCCCGATCCGCCACTACACCTACCCGTTTTCTTTGCGAAAACCCTGAGAGGTGTAGATAGGCACGAAATATCTCTTCAATTTAATCGCGGATTTTCTGAAAGAAGTCCCTCCTCCCCCCCCCCAGAGAGACTCAAATCTCTTTCTCCTTGCTATAAAGCAAGAACACGTGACAAACAGCAAAGTACGCAAAACAACCCGAAACGGAGCCAAACCATCACAATGTCCGCCTCGCCCCAGCACACCTCGACCAAGCGGCCGCTGGACGACGTCTCGTCGCCCTCTAGAACCGGCGACCAGCCCGATGCGAAGCGGCCCGCTCTCGACAAGGTTGTGCGCAACGACGGCGAGATTCGCGAAAAGAGCAATGGCCTTCCGGCCATCCCGCCCGCCCCCATTGCCGACTCCAATGGCGGCTCCAACGGCTCCAATGGCTCCAGCACCGCGAAGAAGGAGGCAAAGGACGGCGAGGACGCATCCACCCCGGATGCCACCGAGAACAAGGCCATTGCCAGCACGGCCAGCAGCAACACAGCCCCGTCTCAGACCGCCCCGGCAAACGCCCACGACGAGACGTCCTGGATCCACATCCGCGCCGTGATCTCCAGCCCGGAGGCGGCCACCATCATCGGTAAGGGTGGTGAGAACGTGTCCAAGATCCGCCAAATGTCCAACGCGAAGTGCACCGTCAGCGACTATCAGAAGGGTGCGGTCGAGCGCATCCTGACAGTCAGCGGCGTTGTGGATGCTGTTGCAAAGGTAAGACCGTCCCTGCACCGTCCCGGCTGCTCTGCATCTCCCTCCTTCTCCCTGCTGACAGCTGTAGGCCTTTGGTCTCATCATCCGCACGCTGAACAACGAGCCGCTGGGCGAGCCGTCAAATGCGCACTCAAAAACCTACCCTCTTCGCCTCCTGATCCCCCACATCCTGATCGGCTCCATCATCGGCAAGGGCGGTTCCCGCATCAAGGAGATCCAGGAGGCGTCTGGCGCGCGTCTGAACGCCTCCGACTCCTGCCTTCCCATGTCCTCCGAGCGCTCCCTCGTCGTCATGGGCGTCGCCGATGCCGTCCACATTGCTACCTACTATGTGGGCAGCACCCTGCTGGAGCAGCTGAACGAGCGCTTCGGCGGCCCGGCCGCCTCGGCCTATGCTGCCCGTGGCGGTGGCCCTGTCGGCGTCGTCCCGGGCGGCATGCAGGTTGTTCCATATCTGCCCCAGCCCGCTGGTGGGAGCTACGGCAGGACCGAGAACTACAACCGCCGCCAGGATCCCCGCGCCCAGCTGCCACCCCAAGGCTACGGCGGGCCGTACGGCGCTCCCATTGCTCACGGCCCGGGTCCCGCAGTCCCCATGTACGGCGCCCAAGCAGCTGGCGCCTACGGTGCACCGCAGCTGCCGCACCAGAATGCCGCACACCACGGCGCGATGCCCCACGGTCCCCATGCCGGCCAGCCGGCGCATGCTGGCCCGGGTGGCCACCCTGCCATGGCTGGTGCGCCGCTCACACAGCAGATCTACATCCCGAACGACATGGTTGGAGCCATCATCGGCAAGGGCGGCCAGAAGATCAACGAGATCCGGCAGGTGTCGGGCAGCGTCATCAAGATCAACGAGCCCCAGGACAACAGCAACGAGCGCCTTGTGACGATCACAGGCACCGAGGAGTGCAACCGCATGGCGCTGTACATGCTCTACTCCCGTCTTGGTAAGCCGGAAACTCCCTGCACGCAGCCTCTGCCTTGTTGCTTGTTGCTAATCAGTCCCTTCTTTCTCAGAGAGCGAGAAGCACCGGACCTAAGAGTCTACGGTACCGAACGTGCGAACAACATTCCGCTCCCTTGATATTTTGTCACCTCGCGGACAAATCGGTACCTTTTACGTGTTCTCTCATAATCACAATTATTTTGTCCCAACTACCGTGTTTCGAATCCTTGAACCAAAAAAAGTCGATAGGGATTTCATTTCTTTCTGTGTTTGATTGTCTGTCAATGTTTCTTTTACCCATTGTAAGACTTGGAGTTTTGTGGAGGACGGTCCGTCTGGGTGTTTGCCGAGTATTTGAGGAATTTGACAGCTAGACTGAATCACCGGATGAACGATCGGAAAGGCGTCCAATCCAAATCCATTACCGCGACACGTTAATTCTTTGCCCTTTCTTGAATCGATGCAGGGCCAATTACCACATGATTTCTCGCGCCTGCTCGCAATCCTTCGTTGCTATCCTCACATGTTGCTAAGTGACTTTTGCGCGTCCTGTATTCGGCCTTTGTTTGATACCCATCTTCTTAACCTTTGAACTACCTTTAAGCCTCAATGGTCCGGCTTCACGCTGATCAATGGATCGCAACTATGTATATCTTCAGTAGAACGAGTTGTATCTAATTAGGTTTGACTGTTACGATCCCAGGTATCCAGGATATAGGCATGTCTAGAGTCAAATTGGTTGTAATTTAGAAACTAACCCACAAGGTCAAAATCCTTTCGAGTTCCATATCAAAGTAAAACATCAAAGCAAACAAGCCCCGACATGTGTCTTGGCGTTAGTGTTCCCGATCCCCCCTATTCCAGTGCTACAGCAATTCAATCTGATGTCCTCGCAACTTATATTCTTGATACTCATACACGGCATGCATCAGGGCCGTGACCCTGATTTACTTGCTAGGAGGACTGGTGCCGTATACATAACTGTGCCGGTATGTCAGTGCAAGGTGAGGCAACGAGCTGGCGAGAACACTGACAAAAATAGACTCGTCAACTCACTTGTTCCACCACCGCCCGACCATGCCTGGCGTCGGGCGCTGGTCATGCATGCTCTGGCGGCGAGCCACATTGGAGGGGTGGTCCTTTAGCTGCTGCAGGGAGGAAAACATGCCCGTGGAAGGCTGGAGATGGGATCAGTGCACTGTCACAGCCGCGACGAGAGGTGAGGAGGCGAGCTAGGTGGACATACCCTTCTGCCGGTGGACGAGGCGGTAGACGTAGCCGAGGCGGTCGAGTCGGACCTCTGGTCGCGTGCAGCTGGGGTTTCGGAAGAGCTCATGATGGCAATGGTACAGGAGAGAAGCTCTGTAGGGGATAGAGGTGTATCTTGGTATTATTGGATGGAACAAGGGCAGACAGTCGAATCTGGAAAGAAGCAAGGGAAGAACACGGAAGAGGGAGATGGCACGAGAGGGGGTTACGGCATATATTGTAAAGTGGTCAGCAGGTCTACGACTGGAAGCCAGTATGCAGGCAAGGTTGTATCATACGCAAGCGAGTGTAGGCAAGAACCCCTCTAAAACCACGCTATCAGTCCGGAGCAGCATGGTCAGTAATCACGACGGACGAAGCTTGCAAGTTCTCGGCTGGTCTCTCGTCGATCGAGAACCCATGACGAACGGCAAGTCGATAAAGGGTGGCCCATAATTCTGTTGCATCGAGGAGCAACGGACCAACGAGGGAACGAGATCGAGCAGAGGAAGAGGCCAACCGGGCTAGCGTAGGCGAATAGGACGCACACGGCTTGTTTTCTTTGTTTCACTGACGTTGCGTACAAGGCCACGGCATCTGCTCAACCCCGCTTCTTCCTCCTCGAGAGGGAACGCTGCAAGCCTCTCTGATTGGCGTGTTCGACAGGCGGATGAACTCTGGCCGAGCGAGGTGGTGTTGGTGACTGCGCCGTTCCGAGACCGTGGGGCACCTGTCCAGTATCTTACGATGCAGTACAAAGTCGAAGAAGGCAGCGATGGACACGACAAGGCAAAGAAGCGAGCTTTGTGTGATGCATCGCGACGGACTGCGATCGAGATGGCTTTGTTGCAGTAGAGCCGCTTGGAAAAGCTGGGGTAAAATCTAGTGCACTAGGCCATACTTGTCACGGGACCCCCAAGAGCGCACGGTACATAGAGCATCCAATCTTGCTGTGCTCGTGTACTATGTAAGAACTGCGAATACGAGAGGACAGCAGCATGTCTCGTATTCTGCCGTCTGTCTTTGGCGACGGCCTCACGAACCCTGGCGGCTTTGCCATTGGCCAATGCTGGCCCCACAAATCCTCCATGCACTCTACGCGTCTACCGCGACGACGACGCGCTTCCTTTGCTCTTTCCGTTTCCAGACCGCCAAAATTCGCAGACGATCCTCTCCATTCTGACGTTTCTTCACCTCTCCAGTTCTCCACTGCCAACCCCAGCATTTCGCCTCCAGAAGAAATGACCGTCGACGCTGCTGCTGCTGCGCCCACCGCCCCGACTCCCATTGTGCCCATTGTCGCCTCGCCGCCCACGTCGCCGCCCGCCAAGCGCGTCAAGACCATGGCCCCTGTCGAGGAAGTAGCCCCGGCCGCAGCCCCGGCCGCAGCTCCGACTGCCGCGGCCATGCCGGCGCTGCTCATCCAGAAGCTGTCGCCCGAGGCCCGGCTGCCGACGCGCGGCTCCGCCTTTGCCGCCGGCTACGACCTCTACGCCGCCCGGCCGACCACGATCCCGCATCTGGGCAAGGCCCTCGTCGACACGGACCTGGCCATTGCCGTGCCGCCCGGCACGTACGGCCGCATCGCGCCGCGCTCCGGGCTCGCCGCCAAGCACTTTATCGACACGGGCGCCGGCGTCATCGACGCCGACTACCGCGGACAGGTGCGCGTGCTGCTCTTCAACCACGACCCCGTCAACGACTTTGCCGTGGCCGCCGGCGACCGCGTCGCCCAGCTGGTCCTCGAGCGCATCGTCACGCCCGACGTCGTCGAGGTCGCCCAGCTGGACGCCAGCGTGCGCGGCGCCGGCGGCTTCGGCAGCACCGGCGGCTTCGGTGCCGCTGCTGCTGCTGCTGCTGCTGCTGCTGCCGAAACCGCTCCGGGCACGTCCGCCTAGACGGCCGCTCCTGCACGTGCAGTACAGAGAGCGGATGGGTTGCTGATTCTTGCACGATGCTATTTCTCTCTCTCTGTTTTCTTTTCACGGATGGCACGAGATAATGGGTGTCCGGTTGCGGGAACTGGTAGAAAGATCTGCTTTCCACATAGAAGGAAAAGACACGAATGACACGGCGAATGAATAAAAGGCGTTTACTTGCATGACAGACAGTAAAGACTGTGAAACCTTGTTGATAAATGCCACTGCGCGAGATACATGCAAACATGACGTACTCGTATTAACCAGCTTTCTGGGCCGGTCCCCTGAAATTCTGTCGGATCTATATACAGACAAATTTACCTATGCTACCCATTTTCCTTTTTTTCCTCTAAAGAATGCAACGGCTGTTTCACCTCTCTTCCGCCACCTTCTATAACGGCACCGCTCGGAACTCTACTTCGGGGAACTTGAGCAAGTTGACGTTCCGGGGCAGCCGCAGCTCGGCGGCCCCCGACTTGAGCAGGTGCAATGCCTTTGCCCGCTCCTCTTCTCCGGTAATCCCCCTGCTCTCCAATATCTCGTCTGCCCGCTGCATCTCGGCGTCCAGGCCCTCGCACGTCTTGGTCAGCACCTCGTGCATACTCGCCAGGACCTTCTCGGCCGCTCGCGCCAGCGGCAGGTCCACGGCCGCCACGGCGTCGTCGCTGAGCCACGAGTCGCGGTGGAGCAGGTCCTGGTCCGACTTGGCCACGGCCTCGCGCATGCGCACCACCATCAGCGCTCCAAACATGTCGCCCGTGCCGCTAAAGTAGCAGTCGATGGACGGGAACACAATCTTGAACAGCCGTGCCTGGCCTGTCGACGTCATCGACGAGCCGACCACCGACAGCGACGACACCGGGTGGTCGGGGTGTTCCAGCGAGACCGACGTGATGATGATGTGCGGAACCTGGTAGCGCTCGTGCATGGCTTGGATGGCCGTCTGCAGCGAGCTCATGTCTTCGATCTTGACATCGGAGAGGAGCCTGCCGTCTCGTTAGCGGGCCGTTCCCAACACAGGCACGGAAGGCATGCGTGCGCACTCTGCCTCAAACTGGTTTGGTAGAATCAGATCGGCGTGGCTGAGCTGCTTCTTATACGCGGGCAGGACGTCTCCTGCCACATAGAGCCTGCCATTGTCGCCCATCACGGGGTCCAGCACCCAGAAAAAGCTGCCAGGCTTTCCGGCCGCCTGATGTCGCAGTTCCTCGGCAATGCGCCCAACGGACTCCACAGCCGCGGCCCCTGGCAGGTATCCTGAAAGCATCATGTCAAAGGTGTTGAGGTACGATTGCCGCAGTCCTTCGTAGAGCTCCCACAACTCGGCGCCGGATATGCGCGTGCCCTTCCATTGCCTGTATCCGGTGTGGTTGCCTGTGGGAGAGGAGCACAACACTCGTCAGCTATGGGAGGCCGAACACACAGGGTTCGCATGTGGGGAGAACGGACTGAACTGAACAGTGTTCAGTGCTGCTACGTCGCATCCGAGGGACTGCATGGCAAAGACGGCAATCTTGTTTCCCACATGGCTAAGCAACGGTCAGCAACCTGATCGAGTTTGTCGCGGCCCTGCTTGACAGCGTCCCCGAGGCGGAAGCCACAAGCCAGGCACAACAACCATGGACGTCCCAAGCTGGTCCCTGAACTCACCCAGAAACGACCTTTGGTCTATAGTTAGCATCGACACCACCAACGCGCCCACCTCTGCTCAGCAAACGACCATACGTACATGGCTGGTTATAGCCAACACCCGTGTTTCTGGGACAGGATGTTCTGATGCCATCGTCTGTGCTTGGAATGAGTGGCCGAAAACTCCGCGCCGTGTTCCGCGATGGTCCCTCTAATAAAAAGGCCCGAGTCAGACGGGAGGAACAGCCTGCAGGAGCGGAGACTCTGCGACGACAAGGCGGTTGCTCAGCGAGGTTTCGGGCAAGACGCGAACAAGACCAATGGGCGCAAAGATGCTTGGATTGCAGCGAATCGTGAGAGAAGGGGCTTGTGGGCCGCAGCCGGCGGTGCTTTCGGAGGTGGGAGAGAAAGATCGCCGGTGGTTCTTTGCCGTCCGACAGATAGGCTCAAAAATAGGTTAAAAACCGATAGCAGGTCGTACCTCAATTGTCTAGTGTGGTTCTCGCTCGTTATCTATGACTCAAACTTGTGCACTTGTGCCCCCGGAAAGAAGAAAGCCGCCTATTGCCGCATGTAAGCCTCAGTGGCAGGTTTAGTGAAACCAAACAACGGACGATTGAACATGGTAGTTGCAGCCGTACAGCTTATTGGGATCTGGTTGCCCCTCGATTTTATGAATTTTTTTTTCTCGCGAGGAGGACGTTACCCCGCGCTTTTTGGGCCATTGACGGCACTGCCTTGGGAATAGCTTCTTCTCATGCAGACGTTCCAAATGCTCAATTACCAAATATAGCTCTTGACTCTTGACGCAGTTCATACATGCATTGGCATAGCCTTTCCCAGACGTGGCTTGTTTGAGTTCTTTTTTTTTCTCCAGCCTGCCTCAGCCGCCCATGAATCATATTCTTCCGCCCCTGACCAGTATGAAGAAGGAAAAAATAAAAATAAAAAAATACGTTGATCGTCGAGGTGCCACCCGTATCACTCGTCGTCGCCAATCTAAAGTCGCGTGTTAGTAGGGGCCGTAGCGGAGAGGAGTGGGAAGGGGGCTCACCTTGGGCGCCAGGTAGAAGCGCAGGTAGCTGCTGCCGGACACCATGTACTCGACCAGCAGGGGCACCTCGTTGGACAGGCAGATCTTGACCGAGGTCGACAGGCTGGAGGCCTTGCAGAAGTTGACGAGGTACTTGAGCGAAAAGGTCAGCGAGACGGTCTCGCTCAGCTCAATGTCAATGTTCTCCGCCGGCTTCTCGACGTCGGTGTGGCTGCGCAGGGTGACGGAGCCGCTGCCAATGTCGCCGTTGCTGGCAAAGCGGATGCCGTCCTTGGTGGCCTCGATGGTGACCGACTCGGACATGGCCATGAGGTCGGTGCAGATGCGGCGGAACTCGGCGCTCGGCATGCTGATGGTGGCCGCGTACTCGGTCTCGGGGATGCCCAGGTGCTCCTGGTCAATGTCCATGAGCTTGAGGTCGTACTCGCTGATCCGGTCGTTGTCCGTGCTCTCAAACACAATGTTGAGCGAGTCCGGCGCGTCCTCGGCCTTGAGCGTCAGCACGTCCTCGTTTTGTGCCGCGCGCAGCACCTTGGTCAGCGACGTCAGGTTCACGCCCAGCGCCACGTTGCGGTCGCAGCGGTACGGCCCGAAGCCCTCCGCCTTGAGCAGCATCGACACCAGCGCCACGTGGCTGTTGTCCATGGCCTGCAGCGCGATGCCCGAGTCGTTGCAGTCAAAGTTGCAGTCCTGCACCAGGTCCTTGATGGCTTCCACCACCTGGTCGAGAGGTTAGCCATCGTGGGGCAAGGGAATGGAACAGGAACAGGAACAGGAAAAGAGAATAGTCACCTTCTTCAGGATGGACGCCTGTTCCAACCGTGCCTCCAGCATTTTGATGTGGTTGTGGGAATTGGGGACGAAAAGAGGGATAGAAGAGTCTCAAAAGAGGCACGAAAGGAAGAGAACAAAAGCTCGGCGAGTCAAGTAATGATGATGCAGCACGGCAGTGTTGTGCAGAGGCGGAATGGGGAGAGGACAGAGTGAGAATGGGAATATGCAAGAGGTTGAGAGGATGAAAAGTAAGGGCTGGCTGGACTGGACCAGTGCACGACACGCTTTATTTTCGCGTCGGACGCGTCGACTGGGGACGGCTTTTAATTGAACCAGAGACGCGGGGCGTCTTTCGAGCACGTGAACGCCAGGCAGCAGGGTCCACATAACTGGAATGGCAAATCGCAGCAGCAGCACCGAGTACTTCAGTTGGTTCATGACATTGTACAGCTTTCATTATAGATACAGATAAAGATGCCAAGACAAAGGAAACCAAATTGGGGACGGGGAAGCGCAAAATCAGCACAGCAATACGCGAAAACGAGTGACAAAAAAAGCGACAAAAAAACAGAGACCTCGCGCTTCGCAATGGGATGGCCTTCTCCCTGCTGTCTATAGATGAATATAAGGTATGTGAAAAGCATACCGCTGCTTTAACAATGCATGGTTGTTCTGGCTGCCAGCCAGCTAGTCCGACGCCGTGCACAACAAAACGAAAACAGCGCGTGTGAAAAACAAAACAAGGCTCGAAGATAAAAAAAGAGATCGTTGCTGTCGTTTGATCACCCCACAAAATGCAAAACGGAGCGCGAGAACGTGTCTGGAAGGGCAGGGGAGCATTATGACGAGACAGCGCCGTCGTAGATGGGCACGTCCACGGGCCCGTACACGGACGGCACGGACGGCTCGACGGGCGCGCTGGTGGGCACGTGGATGGACACGTCGGCTCGGTCCTCGGCGGGCTCGTCGACGACCGCAGCAGCAGCATCGACGCGGCCGATCTTGGGCCGCAGGTTGATGACCATCTCCAGCTCGCGAAGCATGCCCCGGCTGGCGTCGGCCTGTTCGCGGGCCTCGGCGCGCCGCTCCCGGTCTTCCTTCATGCGGCTGAGACGCTCTCCGCGCGTGCGGAGCGACCTCGTCCGCGACGGCGGCAGCGAGATGGCCTCAAAGACCACGTCCTCCTCCGGGTCGCCAACGGTGCTGCCGCCGAGCGGCGAGCCGCCGTTCAGGGCGTGGAGCGCGTCCTCGGCGGTGCCGCCCGTGGTCGGGCTGCCGTCGCCGACGTTGGCCAGGCCGCTGAGCGAAAAGGCCGGGGAGAGGAGCATGCCGATCGAGGACAGCCTCTTCTCGTTGCGGTTGATACCCGACGCCAGCGCCGACTTCCCCTCCTCCCACGCGTGGATCAGCAGCTTGAGGTCCTGGCCGATCGAGTCGTACTGTGCCATCAGGTTTGGGCCCAGGTGCGAGATGTCGTCGGCCTCGTTCAGCGTCCGGTCGGACTCCTCGCGCAGCAGCGCCAGCTTCGCCTGCAGCCCGCGGATGCCCGTCGACAGCGAGTTGAGCTTCCCCAGCTGCGACCGCCACCGCTCGCGGCCCGGCGACAGCGGCGCCTTGAGCGACGAGGCCTGCGAGAACAGCTCGACCTCGCCGAGGATGGTCTGCAGGCGGGTGTAGCAGGTGCCGGTCGTGTCGTTGAGCGTGCGCAGGCCCTCGACCGCCGTCGTCCAGCGCAGGAAGTCCGACTCGTCCCCGTTGGCCTCCAGCGCCAGCAGGGCACACAGGAACATCCGGCGGACGGTGTGGAAGCGGGCGGCCACGACGGTCAGCGTGCGCAGCGAGTCGGCGTCGTCAAACTCGGACTCGGAGAAACCTTGCATCGCGTCAGACACGTCGAAATCGGTAATGTCGTAGACGTGGTAGTACATCTCCAGGTCGACCTCCTCCGCGAAGCCGCGCACCACGTTTGCGGCTTGCTTGTACGCAGGCAGTGCGTCGCTGAAACAGCCGCGGATGGCCTTGCGCAGCCGCATACACCGTCTCGTCTGGTTGTGGTCGTCCATGCGGCTGATGGGCGGCAGGGGCAGGCTTCTGTCGTGCAGGGTTAGCACGAGCACGGCCGAGATGGGCGACTACGGCACCGGCATATCTTACATTCTGTATCCGCGCGAGACGAGCTCCACCTCCTTGACAAACGAGATGGCCGCGCTCGCCGCGCTGTCAAAGTCGTGTGATCGCGTCACAAACGTCCGGGCCTCCGCCAGCGCCGACTTCCGAACGTGGCGCAGCCACTGCTGTCGGATGTAGGCATGGCCGACGACGCCGGCCGCAGCCAGCAGGACCAGCCCAAAGAGGACCCGTTTCCTCGACAGGTGCACGAAGCCGCCGGCACACACCCAGTTGACGGCCCAGGAGAGGACGAAGGCGCAGGAAACGGCGACAATGACTCCAGGCACGCTCGGCAGCTGTGTTTCGAGGTTCGTATCCGCCGAGGGACCGCTGCCGCTGTCGGTTTGGGCCATGTGACGTTGGCCCACCGCCGAGGGTCCGAGGAGGTGTGATGTGATGATGGTGTAGCGGAACTGCTCGAGAAACTGCGTGTTGTCGGCACGGTTGATGGTTGAGACCACTGCTCTCTGGGAACCAGTCAGCATTCTTCTTCCATCCCGGGACAAGCGGCACAGGGGGGGGGGGCTGGTATATACCGAATAGCGGTTGCTCGAGAGCCGCTTTTCAACCTGGAGCGGATTCGGGACTTTGTTCCGGAAGCGCTTCCTCACCAGCGGCCGGCCCATGGGAGCAAACGACGGCGAGGGCGGGCTCGGCGGTGGCGTGTCGACACCATTCTCTAGCCGCTGTTTCTGTCTCTTCTGCTGCTGCAGATCGGGGGTCACGGGGGTGACATGTAAAGGGGGGGCCTCGGCCGAAACCCAGTCGCCATGCTCCTCTTCGCCTTCGTCTAGAATGGGAGCCATTCGGTTAGGACGTGCGATTCGGGGAGGCATCGCAGGAAAACGGAGAGAGAGACGCAAAAGGCACAAAATGTACAAAAGGCACAAAAGACGCAGAAGCGGGTGTACCTCTGAGATAGGCGGCGAGAGGAGTCTCGTCAAAGATTACTGTTTCCATAGGTTCAGAAGCGAGGACACCGCATCCATCGAGGACACGAGCGACACGGAAGGCGGCCAGGAGAGCGAAGCTGGAGCAGGTCGAAAGACGGGTCGTATGGAAGATCCGGGGCTGCGCTGTAGAGCCGCAGGCGGTGAGAGGAGCGCAGAGTGCGAAAGAAAAAAAAATTGAATGAATGGCGCGTGAAAGAGGTGGCAAAAGAACGTGAGGAATGCAGAGTGCTGGAGCCGAAAGCGGCAAGGGGAATGTGTCTAGACTATCGGCGCTGCCATGTGATGTCTGGATCGTTGCTGCGGTTTGATGCGAGGCGAGCGAACTCCGGATCGACGTGTCGTTTTTCTTGTCTTGCTCGGCCGTCCCTTTTTCCCTCTGGCCAGGATGAAGCGTGCAGGAGAGAAGCCGTTGCCGTCGTCTGTTGTCTGGGAGCTTTGTTGCAGCAGCTGTCGTCCGTGGATCCCTTGTTTTATTTGTCTACGTCGTAATGTTGCTTTTCAGGAAATGAGCATGCATTGGCCTGGGAAAGGGAAAGAAAAAAAGTAAATAAGAGAGCGACAGGGTTGCAGGGGTTTCAGGGATGGGCGTGCGCCCCGAAGATTAACGTCATGGGGGAAGGCAGGCGTATCTTGCTTTCTGGCCGGAAAAGGCTCCCTCCCCAGCGGCGCCGCTTACTATAGGTGAGACACCACGCCTTTGTCGCTAAGCTGGCTGGTGGGGCTCGCCCTCCGGATTTGGGATCTCGTTCGGCCAATCACAGGCCGGCCGCCCTGCCTCTTTGTCCACACCGCAGGTAAGGTACACGTTTCTGGACTGTCCTGCAGGTTTGCATCGAGGCGATCCGCCCATCACGAGCCCCACGACGACGACGCAACACAGCGAGCCACGACGAGCAAGCCATTCTTCCACGCGCGCACACGACATGTCGACCGAACGCGAGTTCCAGATCGCGCCGATTGTGCAGGAGTCCATTGTGCATAACACGCGGGTAAGCAGATCTGAGAGCCGGAAAGGCGGGAAAAAAAGATGAGACAGAAGGAGGCTGAGGCGGCGGAGCGAAGAAGACGGCCGTTGTACTATTACCACCTTTCTCCCTTCTCCACGCGCGCTGACCCCGTCGACACACAGACCCTGTCCAACCTCCAGACCCTGACAGCTTCCCTCTTCGGCATCGGCGCCGGCATCCTCGGCCTCGAGTCCTACAGCGGCTTCCTCTTCTATGTCGCCTTCTCCCTGCTGACCACCGGCCTCTTCTTTGTCCTGCGCGTCGTCACGGCCTCCCTGGCCCTGCGCAGCGCCGGGAAGCCCGTCGCCCTGCTCGACACCAGCGCCTACTTCCGCAGCCCGTGGGACTTTTGGGCCGGTGGCCTCTCCAACGGCCTGGCCGGCTACATCCTGACCTGGACCCTGTTCTATGGTCTCGTCAGAGCGTGAAACGCGCCGAGAAAAAAAAGAGAATAGAGGGGGGAACGCGGCCAGAAAGAAAGGCATAAAGAAGACGCCTGTCCTGGCCCGATGGCCTACATTGCACGGCGTTGGGGCGTTTTGCTTTGAAACGGCATTTTGTATGACTGAAGCTTCTATTGCCGAGTTTCCGGCTCTTACCCATAGCTAGTCCTAGCTCGAATCTACATCAGATATGCAAGTCTTTCGGCATGGCACGTCAACCCTGTTCCGTCTTTTTTCAGTCCGCAATCCCGACAATCATGCCGACGAGCCCGTCGAGAGGAAACGCTTCTTTGCTGGCGCCTTCAAGGATTATGATCTGTGACCCTAGCTCGATCCACTCCCGCCCGTAGAGAAGCTCTAGCCGGACATTGTAGCCTTGGGCGGCCTGGGCCGCCGCCTCGTCCGTCGCATTGCCGTCAAACGAGTCTCTGCGAGACCCGCTCCACATCTTGGAAACCCTTGCCTGTGCCCGCACGCTGGCCACATAGAACGTGACGGTCGTGCCGATGGACAGCGATTCGATCGCCGTGTCGGCAAAGAATGCCGTCAGGCCGCTGGTTGCCTGGAGCTGTAGCCCACTGTCTACCATGTGCTTGCTGGGAACGGCAAGCACCATGCCTCTGCGTGGCTTGAGCTCGGGAGCCGCCGACAGCTCACAACCTGCATCATTGGCCATTTCAGACGGTAGGATAACGAGCCCAATCGTTCCGGCTTGGTCGGCGGCGAGCGTCTCGACAGGCAGACGCAGATTGCGGATACTGACGACTCGCGCATTGTGCCACTCCCCCTCGAGAGCAGATGCAGAGATGGCGTTCCTGGCGGTAATCCGTGAGAGCTCAGGGTTCGACGGGTGGGACGACGGGAGGATAGTGTGGCTGCTGGGCGATGCCGTCCGCTCGTCTCCCTGAAAAAGACCGCCAGCCTCGTCGTCGGCCGGAAACGGACCAATCACCACACGGTCTCCAACAGAGATGCTGCCGAACCGTAGATAGCCCGACACAACACAGCCAGGATCTGCCAGCTGGCCAGGACCGGGGGAGGCATATGACGCTGGACGGCTGAACCGGTCCTCGATGTGGAATAGCGACTCGGGCTCCTTCGGATTGAGTGCCATGCCGACAAAGTCTTGGGCGGTAGGCTCAGGCGGAAGCGACAAAGCACGGAGCAGGGCATGTACCATGCCGATGCCGTCGCCGCTCACCGTGCTGGACAGGACCACGGGGACGATGGCACGGCAATCATCCGTCACCCGAGCGCGCGAGAGGGCCAGCTGAATTGCTTGGGTGTCTGCAGCGGGCACTTTCCTAATGTTCTCTGGTGCTTTCTGCTTGGACTGCAAGAGCCGCGGCACCCTGCCGGCATTCTTCACGGCCGTCCATATTGGAACCAGGGTTCGCTTCAGCGACTCTTTGTTCAGCAGGTCCGACTTTGTGATGATGATTGCGAGAGGCAGGTTCAGCTTGAGACACAGGTCGAGGTGCGCCTGCTCGCCTGCAGCGGCAGTCTCTCCGTGCTCAACGGCAGCACCGAGGCACAGAATCGTCCAATGGGGAGCCCATCCAATGAGGCCACGGAGCGTAGTTCGGCGAAAGCGCGGATGGCCGGCAGAGTCTGACACAAGGACAAGCCGGCCATCCTTCGTGTAGTCGTGGATACCGATCCAGGACTCGATATTCTGGTTTGCATAATTCACAATCAGGTCATCGGTGTAGCCCACAAGCTCCTGCGTCACAGTGCTTGTCAACCCAGAGGCCAGCTCGTGTCGGTGCTTCAGCGAATTGAGGCGGCTCTTTCCATGACCGTCATCCAGGGTGCCCGTGGAGAGGGTCCCGAGCAGGGTCGACTTTCCCGAGCCCGTCGGTCCAGTCAGAGTCACACGAAGCTGGTCCGTCGTGGCCGAGCCGAGAGTGGACAAGCCGCGATTCTCCGTCTGCTCGGCACCAGAGCCTGAGAAGTCCATGTGCGGCCGAACAAATACCTCTGCAACCCAGAGGTTCTCTCGACATTTCGTGCGAGAGGCTTCGGCATCCGAAGAAGAGACAGCGGCGTCGGATCCTACAGCAGCAGTAGCAGGATCAACGTGTCGGGATGGCACCTCGTCGTCTGTCCACTCACACTCGCCGACAACCACCATGCGTTGGACCTCTGCAATGCAGCCCAGGTTTGCTGCCATCCACCGCAACGTTGCAACGCTCTGGTCCATCTCGTCTCTGGTTATGCCAATGAGTGCGCCGTCGTCGGCAACGCCAATTTCATACAGAGCACCTCGTGACTCCTCCAAGCCGGGCGCAAGCCTCCCAAGCGTAACGGGGAGCGAGGAAAGAGCCGCGTCTTCCGGAAGCAACGGCACGACGATATTCTGGTGAGACACTGACGCATGGTACGGAGAGGTCTGGCGCAGCCTCCAGAGCAGCTGGGTAGTGAGATGCTGACACCGATCCTGCCGGGTCTGGCCAGCGGTGGAGGAGCCGACAACACGCGCCTTTTGCAGGTATTTCGGGTCCGCAGCAATCTTGGACTGCAGCGAGGCTGAAAAGTAGGACAATGGCTTGTATGCCCGTCGTGGGCGCAAGAGGAGATGCAGCTTGTATTCCACCGGGCCCTCCTGTGGCTCTGGAGGTAGCCTGGTTACCCCATAGTCTGACAGCAAGCTGTGTGCGACTGTGCCGTTGTCCGAGACCAATCTGGTAGGTCTAACACGATCCGGTTGGCTCTGATCCACCGAGTTTGCCGGCAGCAGCCAGGGAGATGCCACCCGAGGAGGGTTCGGGTCAAAGGTGAAAACAGACATGAGAGTGTGTCTTTGGGCAGTTCTATCGAGGTCTTTTCGTCAGGCTTTCTCGCCGCCCCTGCGCTCGCGTCCTTTACTGTCTATAAAAGCAGGCCGGAATCATGTAGCAATCGTGAGGACCAGCGTTTTGTCCGTAACATTGGATGATGCAGAGATGCCAGTAGTTGAAATCGTCCCAGTAGTTGAGTCAGCATTTTGGTTCGGGAAGCGGCTCTCAGGACTGATAAAAGGCCAAATTGCAGTGCTTTCGGCAGGTGTTTTCACAAGAATTGGGTTCTCAAAACATTATATCATAATGGCGGACAGGCTGTATTGGTGAACGATGGCGTGTGGTCTATGAGTACGAGATCAGCACGGCGCCGAGATGCAGACGTGGAACGTCTAACAATTAAAAGTGGGGACTAGACATCCGAACGCACTAGGCAGCCAGCCGGTGACTCTCCGACGTTGACTGCCAGAAACGGACAAAAGCAAGACCAAATGACACAACAGACAGGTGGCCGTTGTGCAGAGCTCTCTGCCGTTTTTAAGATTGCAAGGCATGTTCGAGATGGCCAATTGGCGATGCCAAAGCTTAAATCGAAACGGGGAGGCGGCAAGGACGGCTCCCAGATAAAAATAGCCATGATTTAGCGTGTGGGCTGGGGGATTATCGGCGGACACGGTGACAGGCCAGGCAGCCAACAGTGAGCTCGTGCCCCGTAATGTGGCGGGGCTGAGCTGCAAAGCCCCTGCCGCAGCGCTACATAGGTGGCAGTCTCGAAACCAATGTCGTGGCGAAACAAACGTCAGACACGTCCAATTCTCCTTTTTACAATTCTCGTCTTCCCCTGAATATATCAACATTCCGTGTTTTCTTTATCGACGACAAGGCGAGCACACCCAAGAAAGACATAAACTATACTGCAGTCTATCGATCTCTAGAGCCACTCCGTCTTCGAATCACATACCCCTTTTCTCCTCGATCCACAGCCATGCCTCGTTTCGGCTTCCTCAAGGACGACGACGATGGCAGCAGCAGCAAGAGCAGCCTCTTCAGCCGCAAAAAGGACCGTCAAGATGTCAACCCCTATGCCCAGCAGGGCCAGAAGGGCGATCCGTACGGCGCTCCCATGACGTCCCTCCAAAAGACGCAGGCCGAGATGGGCCTCGGACAGCGAGGAGGACGCCCTGGCCTGCCCAGCGGGCCCGGACCTCGGGGAGCCGGTCCTGCGCCCCGAGCGGCCCCCAACGCGCCTCCACCGGCATACGGGAGCCAGCCACCGGCCGGCGCGCCGCCGAGCAGCGGTCCGAGCGGAGGCTTCAGCGCTGGAGGCTACGGAGCAGCAGCCGGCTACGGCAGCAACCGCTACGACAACGGCAACAACGGTATGGGCCTCGGCCGTCCCCCCTCCTACAGAAGCACTGCTGACAGCGATGCAGGGGGAGGCGACGGCGGCGGAGGCTACGGCAGCAGCACACGACTGAGCAGCCGGCGTGGAGGGTACGGCGGCATGGGCGGCGGCAGAGAGGACAACAACGATCCCAACCGGCAGGCGCTGTTTGGCAGCGCGCCGGAAAAGTATGCGCAGCAGCAGTCGGCGCCGCCGGGCGCGCCGACGGCGGCGGCTGCTGGCGGCGGTGGCTACGGCGGACCCTCCCCGATGGGCGACGCGGACGGATACGGAGAGGCACGCGAGCTGACAGAGGAGGAGAAGGAGGACGCCGACGTCAAGCGGATGAACGAGGAGACGCGGTACCTGCGCAACGAGACGGACCAGAGCCTAGACCGGTCGCTGATGATTGCCAACCAGTCGATCGAGACGGCTCGGGCGACCATGGCGCGGATGCACCACCAGCGGGACCGGCTGTTCAACGCAGAGGCCAACCTGGACCAGGCGGCCAACCACAACAAGATTGCCGAGCACCGCACGGCCGAGCTGAAGCACTACAACCGCAGCATGTTCGCGGTCAAGGTCAACAACCCCTTCACGTCCAAGCAGCGGGCGGCCGAGCAGGCGCAGGCGGCGCTGGACGAGCACCGGGCGGAGCGCCAGCAGCGGGAGGAAACGCGTCGTGTGGCCTACCTGAGCAACCGCGATGCCGAGGAGAACTTTACGCAGCTCGACAAGAAGATCGACTCGTCCCGCCGCCTGGGCCAGAACAAGTCGGGCATGTCGGGCAAGTTTAACCTCGAGGACGACGACGAGGAGGACATTGAAAAGGAGCGGCAGATCGACTCCAAGATCGACCAGCTGTCCGGTGCCGTCGGCACGCTCAACTTCACGGCACGTGCCATGGGCGACTTCGTGGCCGAGGATCTGCGGCATCTCGACCGGATCACAGACAAGGTGAGATTCCGCTCTGCTTTTTTTGTTTTTGTTTTTGCTTCTTTTCCACAAGCCAGCTAACGACGAGTGCAGAGCGACGCTGTGGACGATGGTGTCCGCGCCAATAGGTACAGACTGGAGCGGATCGAGAAGAAGGGATAGGCGTCGTGCAGTTGCCGTGTTTGCGTGCCGGGTTGGGTTTATCGTTCTTCGCTATCTTGGTGGCGGTTTCTTATATTGTTTATCGGGCATTCTCAAGCAACAGAATACATTGTTCTGAATAATGGTGGAGCATTTGCCTTTGGTCGACATATTTAATGGTCCTTGTTAATGACTTCTTGCGTGCAAATTCATGTAATAAGATAGTTGCCAGAAAAAAAACAGCCAATTGAGTAGACTACTAAATAATATAAATAATTGCATATCCAAATAAAGCAGGCAAAGCAGCCGCCGTGCTGATTCCATGCCCCCCCCCCCCCCCCCCCCCCCCCCCCCACCCACAACAAAAAAAAAAAAAAAAAACCCCCCCACCACCCCCCCCCACAAACACTCTCCATTTCTTTCTTTTCCTTATT
>JANSMH010000023.1:0-161241 GCA_029299595.1 Grosmannia serpens
CGGGCAAGGCGGAATTCCTTCTCAGCAGCATGGTATCATTGGCGTGGGGGTCATCACGACCTAACCGAACGCCTCCTGCTGAATCCCGGTTCTTCCATGCATTTGTACACACCGCTTTCGCCTAACTAATAGTTCGTTGAAATGGACCAAAGTGGCGTAGGAACTGGTACAGAGACGGACTGGTGTAATGATTGGCACAGAGACTAGTTGTGCCTGCTAGCCTGTTTGTTTCACAAGGTCCAGTACAGTGGTGCTATGTCCATTCGCCGAGTTGTTACAACTAACCCGTACAACAATCCTACGACGGTAACAGCTTCCTATTCAATACACGCTTCCTGAGAAGAGATATGTCTTAGGAAATTCTACCAGACAAGCCTACAAGACAAAGCAACCACGGCGAGTATCCTCAATCAGTCGCACACTTTCTGTCACGCGCGATTTGTCTACTCCGGCCTACGGTTACTACCTCATCGTGCGCCCGGAAATTTGACGAGCTCTCTGGCGATATAAATACGAGTGTGTCAGATCGCGCAAAGTCGCACTGTGGGCATTTGGACGAGCACCATCGCCAACTGTCTAGTTGGAGAGGCTGAGAAGATGTTTCCTGTATAGCACGGCCAAGGAAATAATACGGAAAACGCGACTATACATAATCTTCCAACCGTCAAACCTTCTAAGTTGTGCCTGCGCTTAACTGTCTTCCGGCCGTCTGACGGCACTTAGCCCTTTGCGAAGCTTTCTCTAGGCATGTTTCATGGCAGATGTTATCGCCAATATTCTCACAGCCAGTGCACTCGACGGCTAACCGAAATATGGCCCTGTCGTGCACCCAATACCATCACACCGCACACACACACAGGCATCCTACTTAGCAAGTTACGCCCGCGGGTGCCTGAGGACCCGAGTCTGAAATTGTACGAGATGCCTAGGCGGCTAAGTCTTTGCATTCCGTTAACTTTCTTTCTTCTAGTTCTTATTACAAGTGTACGAAGTACGCAGTTTTCAACTCTTTTGCTTATTAGGCCTAGGTTTTATTGCTTTTGAGATACTCAATAGTACTGCTAAGCCTTTTACCCCTATCACATCCGGATCCGACGAGACGTCAACGCGCACGAGGGCCGGTCGATTGGTTTCCTTATACCATTTTGACTTCGTACCCCACGTGCTCGATGATGTCGGGCAGGAGCTGCGCCATAGGCGTGGCATAGGTCAAGTCGTTTGCCGTGCATTCCGACAAGGAGCCCCCGGTTAGCAGGCCTCCTACCCGTCCGTAAATGTCGAAAATAACGGAGCCAGAGTCTCCTACTTCAGAGAACACATTCCTTTTGTCGAACCCGGCCACCAGCCATTCTCGCGAGATGAACTCTTCCAGGCCGCAATACCTGCGTACAACAGAGTCGATTTCGTTGGCGGTGCCAAACGTTAGGCCACTGGCGGAACCGCGCTTGCCTACAACGATGCAGTCCTCCCCGTCCTTGTCCACCATGTTGGGTTTGCGCAGCTCTTCCATCGGAATCACACCGGAAAGATGCAGGAGACCGCTCTCCGGGAATATGAACTTGTGGGGACTCCGAGGATGTGGGTTCAGGAGTCTCGTCATTTCCCTCTGGTTCCACATGCCAGTCCTGAGATCGACGACGTTTTTCGGCATCTGCTGGCCTGGAAACTTGACGGATCCATACGGACCAGGCACCAGTCCCGAGTCCATGGGAGGTTGTTGCTGTTGTTATTGTGGTACGCCTGGCCTATGGATGGCGAGAAGAAGACTTCGCCCATAACCCGATTGTCGATGGGTTGTAGCGAGTCCGCGGTCCGTTTCCATTCGGAGGCGGAATGTAGAAGGTCCTCTTCCTCTTGTATCAACCTAGGATCCGCATTTAGTTCCTGTCTGGTAGACTGCAGGCTTCTCTTGCGTGCCTCGACCAAATTCTTAATATCGGTGCTCCAGAATCCCATGCTGCTGGAGGCGGGTATGACCATCTTGTTGGCCGGCTGGCTTTGGTATTGTCTGGGGTACGGAAGGTTGCCTTGAAAGCCTTCCTCTGGTAGAGAAACATGCCGGCATGTAAGGGCGAAGAGGTAGGTAGAGTTTCCAGGTCTGGCCGCCCAAAGATATATGCCGAGTGTTCCTTGAATCCCGGGTGTTAATGCCGACGCAAACGACTGCCCAATCGCCGTTGTGTAGAGCTGGCGAAGAGAATCGACATCCGAATTCCTATGTATGTCGGCCGGCAAGAGAGCTGGGCCTGCCGCCTGCGCCACGGCGACAACACGGATCTCGACCTCAACATCGTCTAGGCCCTGCTTGTCGAGGACAACGCGGCACGCACGCAGAACGTCAGCGATCTTTAGCCAAGGTATGTCCGCGGTAGAGACGCCAATCCAGACAACGACTGGCTTGTTGCTTCTCTTGGTGCTCTTGAGCCCGATGCGCACCACGTCCACAGAGGTCCACGGCAGGTCCTTAATGATCCCCATGACGTGAGACTCGAGGATGTCATCCCACAGCGGCACAATCTTGTGCTGCCCAATTGTGGCAATCTCCTCGCTGCAGGGGTGCACACCCGCACCAGGGAACCGAGCCTGCCACAGCTCCTTGCCTAACGTGCGCCCCATCAGTCGAGGGCGCGACGGCAGCCGATGATAATATCTCTTGGCCTCGTCTTCTGATGGCGGTGCTAAGCCTGGAAGAACCATCTCTCCTGTGGGCGTGGTAGCACCGGTACTGGTCCCAGATTGGTCCAGGTTATGTTTTCTGTCGACGTAGTCTCGTCATTGCGATTCTCCTTCCGCGACGCCATATTGACGCCGTTTGAGGGTATATTGTTTGTATTTAACTTTCCGATTGCCTCAAGCTGTGAGAGAACAAGGCTTAAAGCTTGCGGTGTGCCAACAAAAGAAAGTGGCAGGGGAATTGCTGAAGGAGTGGTTAAAGATGAAGGAAGTTAGCTATTGAGCTAATATTAATGGGTCCCTTAATAATAGCAACCGTTATGTTCAATAGCATCCTTTTAACAACAACAGTAATGTTACGTCCAAAGCCCACGGAATAGTCAGGTTGTGGGCGGGGCCCATAGAAAGGTATAGCGCTATTCCAGCCTTCATAGACGCTCTCATGCAAAGGCTTGAGATGCTTCGCGCCATAGATCCTCAAGGTTTGGGCAGACGGACATATCAGTGGTAAGATATCGCGAACAACCATAGCTTCATGTCTTGCTCGCACACTCTCACAAGCTTTACCGAACAGATCGTCACGAAATAGCGTATCGTGAGGGACTGGCTGTTCTGCCTCAAGCAAGGTTCGGCAGATTGTCTTGCTTGCATCCGTGACACCCAACTCGAACTTGCCCATAAAGCTATCCTGTGGTGGCAAATACTGTCTCATAGCTTGGTTGCGTATAAAGGATGCTTTTGGCTTCCCTCAGCCTTTTATCGCTGGGTGTGGCAGAGCTTTGTGCGGCGGAGCCAGCTTTCGGTTGTTTGCCACGAATAGACGAATATGATTTCTTCTTCCCAAATAAATGATCCATGTTCCCTTCCGGTTCACAACATTCCTTTGGCCAACGGAGTTCATGCCTTCAGTATTCAAGAGGGCTAATATCCTTGCCGCTGATATCGAACATTGAGGACGATAGCGGCCACTTTTGAAACGGAGACACGGTGGAAAGGACGGCCCCTCCGTCTTCTTGCGAAAGCTTCCGTTTTCTGGCATTAGTCTGCAAAGTTTAAGCTTTATGGCAACACAGTAAGCAGGAGGTGAGTATTCTGTGCTTGGAGCGAAATTTGTTGGAGGGGACAGTGAGTTCTTAGTTCGGCATTCCTGTCTTTCGATGCTCTTCTTTTTCGAGGGCGTTGTATTTCTTTAAGACGTACATTCACATGATAATAGAACATTGCCCTCTTGGTACCTTGAAGCAGCGTCGGTATCGATGGTCAGTTAAGGTAAGATACGCAGTAACGAAGACGGATAGTTTACCTTGATTTCTTGGCACAAAAGGTTGCTGCCCAATAATTCGCGGAGTGGAGCTTGCCTGGCTCGGGGCCATTTCAACTGGGTGGAGGATGGGTAGCAAGTGGGTTTATAATGCTATCGGGGTTGTGGATGTTACTATTATGTAGGTGGAAGGACGGGTTAGAAACAGAGCTTTGGGAGCGGCGTGATAAACGCGCTAGACTGGAAAAATATGGAAGCGGCAACCAATGCTTTCTATTCTGAGAACTGCTCACATCGTAGTCTATGCAAGAACAAGTATTACAGTAGAACTTGGACTGGTTTTGGCCCACTCTGGTGCTGGGAATGTCGGGGAGATAAATCGCAGTTGAGGTTGCGCTGAGCGACAGCAATAAGCTAAATTAAGATCAGCTGGTTTTCTAGCGGTGTCTTTCGCCCACCATGGATTGACATAACTTCAGATAAAGTTCAATATATGGCCCATCAAGAAATCTCTGGAAAAGTATGACCTTGCTGGCTTGTGGTAATGTGACAAAGAGGAGGACTGTTTTCTCTCCTACAACAAGAGGTTGATTCGGATTTTCGTAAGAGCTGTCGGGCATATACGTTGTGGGCTAGCCGTATACATACATAACTTCTTGAACATGCAATGGAAAAGTGCGTCGTCTCTCCAAGGCAATGAGAGCCATGAGCAAGGCAGTTCAAGTAGCAAGGCTGAGGTATCTTACATTAGCTGCGGTTAGACAGTACAAATACAGTGCTTAAATAGCGGTGGCAGCCTAAATTAGCGGGGCATGAGGGCGTGACACCGCGCCATTTCCGCGGGGTAAACGCTGCTGACTTCGCGTAAACGGAATCTGCGGCGAATTTCGACGACGTACTCATATTATGCACGCTTCTCGCCGACGACCGTTCTGCTTCTGCCAAGCAGGAATGCCGCACATCATCGCGATGACAAGAGATCACCCACACCCTCCATAGAGAGCGATGATAGACCGACCCCTACGCCGAAGGAGTCGCATCCCCCCTCTTAAATCTTCATCCTGGATTTCTTTCTCCCTTGATTCATCTTGACGTGAGCCTCACTTGAGGACGGATCTTTCGCCATGGGTGTCAACGGACTCTGGCAGGTCCTGCAGCCCTGCGCCCGCCCGACCAACCTGGCCACACTCAACCGCAAACGCCTTGCCGTCGACGCCTCCATTTGGATCTACCAGTTTCTCAAGGCCGTCCGCGACAAAGAGGGCAATGCCCTTCGCAACTCGCACGTCGTCGGCTTCTTCCGCCGAATCTGCAAGCTGCTCTGGTTTGGCATCCTGCCCGTGTTCGTCTTTGATGGTGGCGCACCGGCGCTCAAACGCTCCACGCTGCAGGCGCGCCGCCAGAGACGCGAGGGACGCCGCGAGGATGCCGTCCGTACGGCTGGAAAGCTCCTGGCCGTGCAGATGCAGCGCATTGCCGAAGAAGATGCGGAGAAGCGACGGAAGAGAGCACGGGAGATAGGACCGCAGCCGGCAGTGGGGGCTGGTGACGAGGACGGCATGGCGGATGGGGAAGTGCTGCCGAGCACGGACAAGATTGTCTATGCTGAGGAGATCCACAAGCCGGAGCAGGAGCGCTTGCAGGCGCGAAAGTTCACCAAGAAGGACGCCTACCACCTCCCAGACCTGGACCGTCCCATCGAAGGCATGGGCCGGCCGGAGGACCCGCGAATCATGAGCATCGACGAGCTGGAGGAGTACGCGCGCCAGTTCCACGCCGGCGAGGACATCAACCTGTACGACTTTAGCAAGATCGATTTCGACGGCGACTTCTTCAAGAGCCTCCCCCCTGCCGACCGCTACTACATTCTCAATGCGGCCCGCATCCGCAGCCGCCTGCGTATGGGTCTCAGCAAGGAGCAGCTCGACACCATGTTTCCCGACCGCATGGCCTTTTCCCGCTTCCAGATTGAACGCGTGCGCGAGCGGAACCACCTGACGCAGCGCCTGATGATCGAGGCCGGCATGACGGGCATCGACCTCACCATGGGCGTCAACGGCCGCGTGGCCGGCGAGAAGGACCGCGAGTACATTTTGGTCAAGAACGAAGGGGCCGAGGGCGGCTGGGCTCTCGGCGTAGTCAGCCGGGACAAGGAGCAGGGCCAAGTCCACAAGCCCATTGACGTTGATGCGTTGCAGTTTCGGTACGACGGCGACAAAGAAGAGGACAGCGAAGACGACGAGTGGGCAGATGATGTCGAGTTTCAAGACGTGCCCATCGAGGGGCTCAATCGACTCCCAAAGCCGTCGAGCTCCCAGAAAGACGCCCAGGCTACAGGTGGGGATGAGGGCGAGGAGGACTCCCTTTTTGTTTCGAGCTACCAACCGGCAGACTCACTGCCGACGGGTACTGCGCAGGAGGCGGATGGCGAGGCCGACGAGCTGATGGACGATGAAGAGGAAGATCTCCACAAGGCCATAGCCATGTCTCTGCGAAGCCAGCATGCCATGGGCGTGTCTGGAGGGGAGACGGACGAGGATGAAGACGAGATGTTTGAGGATGTTGACATTCCGGTGCCGGAGTGGACACAGAAAGCAGCCGAGGCTGCCCCGAAGCCGATCATGGCTACGAGCGGCCGGATGGTGGCTCATATTGTTAACAACCGGTCGAATGCAGCAGTTTCAGCGTCAAGAGCACAAGTCACAAACTACAACCAAAACAGTAACGATGGCAAAGACAGCGACAGCAGTGACAGTGAACTCGACATCCGAGCAGCGATGGCAGCCGCTGCGAAGAAAGGAAAGATGCCGACAGCAAAAGGATCGGCCCAGGCAGAAAGCGTCCTCCCCGGTCCTCCAATCAGGCCACAAACTAAAAACCCCTTTGCCGGACCGTTGCCGTTTGAGCAGTTGGACTGGAAAACCTCCATCTTTGAAAAAAGACCTGTTGCCGAGGCCCCGTCGTTTGCCGCAATGGCTTCTGCATCTACGGCCAATGCCGCCAATGCCGCCAATGCAACTGCCGTCGCGGGCGAGACAGGCTCCCTCGAGGCCGATTCCGACGACGACGGCCTTGCTGGAGGGTTTGTGATCGAGGCAGATGAAGCCAGCCTGGCCTCAGCGAACGAAGGTGATGATCTGGTAGATACTGCTGAAGGGGCTGGCGCCAACGACAGTGCTCCTCGTCCTTTGCCGCCATGGATGGCAGACGCCACCGATATTCGGACGGCCATCCGGCAGCAGAAAGCCTACGATGACGAGATCAACGCCGAAGACAGAGAAATGGCCCTGGCAGAGGAACAGATGTGGCAACGCCAACAGGAGCCGCAAATTGTCGAGATCGACTCGTCCAGCGATAGCGGGAGTGATGTCGAGATAGTGGAGGCGCCGCCTCCAGCACAACAGCCGGAAGCAGCCGAGCAAGAAGTTCTTGAACACGAAGAGGCTACGACGGATATGGCAGTCCCAGAGCCGCAGCGGGAGGTGATAGAGATTGCTGATGTAGCCAAGTCACGCTCGTCATCACCCGAGATGGTGTTTGAAGACGTTGAGCTTCCAGAACGACCTGCAGTCACAGAAGAGCTACAGCCAGGGGCAGACACCGAAAAAGAAGCGGCAGAGGTGGTGACCGCGCCGCTTGATGACGATGGCCTCTTCACCGGAGAAGGCGACGACGTTTTTGATATCAGCGACCCGGAAGAAGAAGAGCTTCTGGCCCAGATGGCGGAAGAGGCCGAGGAGCACGCGCGGTTTGCCAGCACGCTGAACCACAAGACGGGCCGGGAGAGCCAGGCAGCATTCGAGCAGGAGCTGAAGGCGCTGCGAAACCAGCAGAAGAAGGACCGGCGAGACGCAGACGAAGTGACGCTGGTGATGGTGTCGGAGTGCCAGGCATTGCTGCGGCTGTTTGGCATTCCGTACATTACGGCGCCGATGGAAGCAGAGGCACAGTGCTCAGAGCTGGTCTCGCTAGGACTGGTCGACGGCATCGTGACGGACGACTCGGACACGTTCCTCTTTGGCGGCACGCGCGTGTACAAGAACATGTTCAACGGCAACAAGTTTGTGGAGTGTTTCCTGGCAGCCGACCTGGAAAAGGAGATGTCGCTGTCGCGCGAGAAGCTCATCTCGATTGCGCAGCTGCTGGGCTCCGACTACACGGACGGGCTACCGGGCGTGGGGCCGGTGACGGCGATGGAGATCCTGTCCGAGTTTCCGGGGCCGCACGGCCTGGAAGAGTTCCGGGCGTGGTGGGACGACGTGCAGATGCACGGGCGGTCCAAGGAGGCCGATGAAGGCTCGCCGTTCCGGCGCAAGTTCCGCAAGTCGCAGGGCACGAAGCTGTTTCTGCCGACGGGGTTCCCGAACTCGGCGGTGGCGGCGGCCTACGAGAAGCCCGAGGTGGACAGGAGCGCGGAGCCGTTCCAATGGGGCGTGCCGGACCTGGACGGGCTGCGCAGCTTCCTGACGTCCACGATTGGCTGGAGCCAGGACCGGACGGACGAGGTGTTGGTGCCGGTGATCCGCGACATGAACCGGCGGGAGGCCGAGGGCACGCAGAGCAACATCACGCGCTACTTTCACGGCGCCGTCGGCACGGGCGCCCGGCTGACGGAAGCACAGCAGCAGATGCAGCAAAAGGCGCAGCAGCAGGCGCGGTTGCAGATGCCAGACGAGTTTGCCCCACGACATGCGCCTCGCAACAAGAGCAAGAGCGGCAGCAGCCGGCGCTTGGCCGCAGCCGTGAACAGACTCAAGGCGGGCACGACGTCGATGGAGGCGGCAGCAGCAGTCATGCGGTCAGGCCCGGCGACACGGGCACCACGGAAGAAGACGACGACTGCGGGGCGGAAACGGAAGCCCGGGACATCGCCCACCGTGGTCGGCTCCGAGGACGACGAAAATGAAGAGGAAGACGTTGACGACGAGAACGACAAGGATGGCCAGGCTGGAGGACATGCGGGCCGCCGGCGGGCGGCAAACCGGAGGGGCGAGAAGCGAATCCGGCCGTGACGGCAGGGACTTTCGCATTGGTTTCTCGAGACACATGACGTATTTATGAATGTGTGATATATGTTGGTATTACTATAGACGGACAGGGCGTGCAAGACTACGAGTGTATCTCCCATTCTGCCATTGTCAGAGCATTACCGTCCACCGCGAGCAGAGCCTGGCGTCACAACCCCGCGCTGGTCCGACGACGAGGCCTGATTGCTATTCAGTGCCAAAGTCAAGCGATGCAGTATGACTCTGAGTGTCGTTGTGAGTACTTGGCGATGGGAGAATGCCGCGGTGCGTAATCTGATTGGCTGGCACATGCGTTTGTGCTCATCGCCGAGCGAGCCAATCAGGACCCGAATATGAAAGAAAGTGGGCCCGCTGTTTCCTGGCTCCTTCGGTTTCCCGTCCAGCAGCGCCCAGCTGCCGAGGTTCACAAGCCGAGGGGGGCAACCAGCGCTCCAACCAGCGCTCCAGCCAACCAGCGCTCTGGCCGCCGGTTTGCCCTTTCTCGCCTCTTCTTTTTCTTGTCCCCCCTTCTGATTACGCCGTGGGAGACTAGTTCCGGGAAGGCACGAGAGAAATGCGGAGGTCGCTTCAGCGCGGTTGCGATTTTGCCTCGCTTCTCTCCCTCATCCCTCAAACGACCACCCACGGGCGCATTTCGTCGTGCGACCGAGCCGCGTCTTCAGTGATCCCCCCCATCGCCTCCCTGTCTCTCTTGTTTTTTTTTTTTCCCTCATTCACCCTTCTGGCCGCCCCACATTCGGCCCATTGACAACCCAGGCGTCCTCCCGAGAAAAGCGACCGACCGCATTCACAACTACGACGTAACCACGACCACAATCCGCCACCGACACGCGCGGCACACTGCACACTGCGCAGTCTCCTCTAACCTTGTCGGACGCGTCCTTTTTGGTTATTGTATAGGGGTCGGCCACCGTTGATCTCGCCGACCAGACGACACGGGAGCGCGCGTCCAGCGCTTGCATCTCGCACTGCGCCAAATCGGCCACACCGACGGACCGTCGCGATAGGAAAAACACGACAGCTGCTGGCCACGGCAGCCGGCAACTGGCAGACGCTACCGGGGGAAGGGACATTCGAAACGACATTGGAGCGTTGTCCGGAACCGCGGCGACAGAGACGAGCCACTGCAGAGAGCGCGACGCCCAGAGAGAGCGAATAGCGAATAGCGAATAGCGCGACGCCCTCAAAGACGAGCCGGCCGGATACCACAAGGACATACGAGAGACACGCCTGGCGGACTGCCGATGGCATCGCCGCTCAAGCCCTGGGAGAGGAATCGCACAGCAACAGCAGGTAGGCAGAACATGCAGGGGTCCATGCAGGGGTTCGCGCTCGCAGGGAAGCACGGCGTCGCTAACAATGCAAACAGCAGCTGTCCCCGTGACGGTGACGCCGACATCCGCCATGACCACCTCGTCTCCGGCCGCGCCGGCCATCCCTCCCATACCCGCGTCCCTGACTGCGTCCGTCAACCAGAACGCGGCCAACTTTAGCCGTCTAGCAGCCGCATCGTCGGTGGCATCGCCCTACGGCGGCTACGGTTCTGGCTACACGCCGTATCGCTACGGCGGCTACGGCGGCATGGGCAGCATGGGGAGCATGGGCACCATGGGCGGCTATGGCAGCAGCATGTACGGCAGCCTGGGCGGCATGTACGGCGGCGGCGGCATGTACGGTGCCGGCGGCATGTACGGCGGCGGCATGCAGCAGCAGCGCGACCCCAACGATCCCAACAGCCTGACGAACCGCTTCGGCACGAGCACGCAGGCGACCTTCCAGATGCTCGAGGGCATCGTGGGCGCCTTTGGCGGGTTTGCGCAGATGCTGGAGAGCACATATATGGCGACGCACTCTAGTTTTTTTGGTGAGTTCTTGGGGATGCCGCTTCTAGCCTTTGTCTTCCCTCCCGGCGAGCTGACACGGAACCAGCCATGGTCTCGGTGGCCGAGCAGTTTAGCAACCTGCGTGACACGCTGGGCTCGATCCTGGGCATCTTCACGCTGATGCGCTTCATCCGCACGCTGCTGGCACGGCTGACGGGGCGGCCACCGCCGGCCGACGCCATGGCGCTGACGCCGGCGGCCTTTGCGCGGTTCCAGGGCCGGGCCAGCGGCGCGGCAGCGGATGCTTCGGGTGCGGGCAGCGGGGCGGCGAAGCCGAGCCGGAAGCCGCTGATCGTGTTTGTGCTGGCGGCCTTTGGGCTGCCGTACCTGATGGGCAAGCTGATCCGGTCGCTGGCGGCCTCGCACGAGGAGGAGGAGCGGCGGCAGATGGCGCTCGTGCAGCAGCAGCAGCAGCAGACCATGGTGACGGCCCAGCTGGACCCGTCCAAGCTCGAGTTCTGCCGCGTGCTCTACGACTATGCGCCCCAGCCGCAGCAGCCGCAGCAGCTGCAGCTCGGGGCCGCCGCCGCTGCCGCCGCCGCCGCTGCCACGCCCGGCATGGATCTCGCCGTCAAGCGCGACGACCTCGTCGTCGTGCTGTCCAAGGCCGACCCGCTCGGCAGCCCGTCCGACTGGTGGCAGTGCCGCACGCGCGACGGCCGCGTCGGCTACCTGCCGGCCACGTTCCTGCGCCTCATCACGCTGCCGTCGCAGCAGCAGTCGCACCAGCCACGCCAGCTGCACCAGCCACACCAGCCACAGCTCATGCCGCCAGCGCCCGCCAGCATCGCCGACAGCGTCGAGGGCGGCCACGCCAACACCATTGTCAGCACCACCACCGACGCCACCGCCGTGGCCGCCAAGGCCGACCCCGTCAAGGCCGAAAAGGCCGCCGCCCAGAAGCAGAGCAGGGCCGCTGCCGCCGACGGCCTCAAGCCGGCATTCTACCACTAGCCCCGAGAGCGGGCTGCAAAAACCACACCTATCCTGCCGACACACCACGCTCCCACCTATCGATCCTATCCTACCTAATCTCCTTCTCGTCTCGTTATGTACCACCGTCTCTGTGTTGATGAAAGACAAGGGAGGGAAGCGGTTCCCACCGGCGTTGGGAAGTATCAAGGGAAACTAAAATCGGCTCCCCGACAAGTGACACGATGAGGCCCCACTTGGCTCGGAGCAACATGCAAAACGTCACGTTGACTATCGTCTGTTCCACGTTCGAACCACGGCGTCCCATTGCACTGTATTTATCTTTATTGTTATGGACCTTTATATTATTTACCCCTGTATTGTGTTTTATTTTATTTTTGTGCGTCCCACGCTCTCGGCTGTCAACAATATGTGCGCTCCGGTAACATGTCTCCGAGGTGAAAACCCTCACAATTGCTTTACACGGGCGGTATCTCAAGTACAACAAATGGCACCATGGCAGCCATCCAAGCCCGTAGGCAAAATCAACCAAACAGGGTCATCATCCGGAAGCCCTTGGTCCCCAGCAGCATTTCTCCCTTGCGAATGCACCGGTAGAAAGTCGTAAAATAGATTGGGGGGAATAGCAGTACAAAACAAAACAAGGCAAGGCAGACTGCAGAACAAAACAGCTCAGCGCTTGAAGTAGCTCTTCTCCACCGACCGCATGGCAATGTAGGACACGGCCGAGAACGCAAACGCGAGCTCAAAGCCAACGTCACCACCGTACGCACCACCGCACAGCTTGCCGATCGGGCCGGTAAACCACACCTGGGACATGCCGAGGACAGCGCCCATGACACCAAAGGCAAACGCAATAATCGATGCAATGCCAGGCGGCAGCTTGCTCGCATCGGTATAGTCCTCGGGGCGGTATCCCTTGAAGCCGCGGCGGAAGATAAAGTGCTCCGACAGCGCAATGCCCTCGTAGATGGCCAGCCAGTAGCCGATGATCAGCATAAAGTTCTCGAGCCACGACTCAAAGTGGCTGTACCCCGGAATGGAAATGGCAATGTAGATGCCGGTGCCGATGAGGACCCAGAAGAAGCGCGGCAGGCGCTCGGTCTGCTTGGCAAGAACCTGCAGCGACAGCGACACGGAGTAGATGTTGGGGCAGTTGTTGGCAATGATGGACAGGGCCAGGATGACGACGCAGAACTTGCCGAAGCGGCCCAGGGGCGGAACGAGCACCGTGGTCAGCAGGCCGCCGATGCCGGAGTCTTCGTAGGCCGCGAGGTACGTCGGGTCGTTGACGGAAGCCGTCATGATGGCGGCTCCCAGAAGCTCGGTGAAGATGAGCGGGAAGAAGAGGCCGGCAAACGTCCAGAGGAAGACGGACGTGCGCGACCGATCCACGGGCTGGTAGACGGTGTAGTCCGCCGCATAAGAGCACCAACCGGTACCGAACCCGTAGACGGAGGCAGCAAAGGACAGGACGGCGCCGGCCTCGGTGGGGCCAGAGGCCAGCGGCAGCATGTTGTTGAACTTGCCAGAGTGGCCAAACTCGCCGGCGACGATGAGGAAGATGATGAAGCACGGAATCCACGAATAGCGCTCGTACAGGTGGACAATGCGGTAGCCGAAGAAGCAGATCAGCAGGGTCGAGATGGCGATGACCAGGATGCCGGCCCAACCAGGCATGTCGTTGTTGACGGCATGGAACAGCTGGGCGCCGACAATGACGTTCACGGACGACCAGCCCAGGCAGGCCAGAATGTTGAAGAACGCGACTGTGTCTGTTAGCACAGGCAGGATGGCCGGGGCGGGGGGGGAGATGCTGCTGCGACGAGGAAACACGTACTGATCTTGCCGGACTGGTAGCCAAAGAAGAAGCGCGACAGGACCATCTGGCGTAGACCGAAGCGCGGACCGAACATGGAGAAGAAGCAGACGGGAATGATGCTGAGAATGTTGATGAAGATGATCGTCAGGGCCGTGTCGACAAAGCCCAGGCCGAACACGGGCTGCGCCAGGGCGCCGATTGCAAAGGAAGACACCACCAGGTTGGCAGAGAGCCACTGGCTGCGTCAGCAAGAAGGGACATGAGAGTCATGAGAGTGCCCGATGGTCGAAGGGGGGAGACGTACGAGGGTGCCGACCGAAGACATGCTTGTGTCGGTCCGCTCATCGCTGGGCACGCGCTCAATGCCACGCTGCTCGACACCCAGCTTGGCGCCAAGCCTCTGGATGCGGCCAACGAAGCCGGTGCCCTTGACGAGCTCGTCGGCGTGGACAGCATTCTCGTCGCCCATGTAGCCGACGGCGACGTCGGGCGAGCCATACTTCTCGGTGCTCGAAAGCTCCTCGTCCTTCTTGAAGACGGTCGACATGGTGGGCGACGTTGTCGTGTGGCTTTGGTGGAGGTCAATGGTGCCGGAGCCGCAAGAGGTCAGGCAGGCCGCATAGGTGTGCTTGGGGGTGAGACGAGAGGGAGAGGAGAAGACGAGAGGCAAGGCTGGCGCCAGGGCTTATTATATATATCAGCGGGCAGGCCAGAGAAGAAAGCAGGAGAGGATCGTGGTGGGATCGGAGGGGGGCGTGTGCACACGATTGCGTGCGAGTGGTAACTGGAGGCCCAGCCAATGCGTGTGCCAGGGCCCAATGCCACACAGATCGAGAGCTGAAAGGACAACTTGGGGGGGGGGGGGGGGGGGGGGGAGGGGGGGGGGGTTTGGGGGGGGGGGGGGGAGGGGGGGGGCCGGGGGGCGGAGGAAGCGGGGGGCGGGGGGGGCTGGGGAACGAGTCGGGGGGGGCGGTGGGGGAGGGGGAGGGGGGGTGCGGGTGGGGGGGGGGGGGGGGGAGGGGGGGGGGGCGGGGGGGGGGCGGCGGGCAGCTATTAGGAGAAAGCCGGAAGGGCACATATGGACGGATAACATGTGGGCGAAGCACATGGCTTTCTGCGTGTGTTGTGCACGTCTTGCCGAGGGGCACAGAGGCTGGACTTCCCGCACACGACGTCATCGGCACCACATTGGACGTCAGGGGGTAATGGAAGTACGTCGTACTACATAGTATGGAGCGGAAGCGGCTCAAGCTCTACGAGGTGTGACTATGTGCGGGTATGGCTTGTTTGTTGACGTGAGGATGCATGCGTGTTGCCGTTCAGGCGCCTCGTGCAAAATGTGAGACCAGGAACGGCTGTCATGCGCTACGAGTTATAATGGGGCGCTAGGGGCTGTCTCATGTAGCGAATGGCAGCGCGCCCGCACGGAATTCCAGCGGACGCTAAAACTGCGCGATTGGCGGACTGTAAACAACAGCAATGCGCTAATGTTGACCCCGTAACACGCTGGGCGGCCAATATTTTGATCTCGCCTATTTTCTTCTTTCTCGCCGCCCTCCCAGGCTAAACGTCCCTGCCGCTCCCTTTGCGCTCCTCCCGACCCAGCTCAAACGACAGCCCGTTGCCCGGCCCCCTTTCTCGCTCTCCGCCGCCACGTCTGCACCCGAAAGCTTCCAGAGCCTGGAGCGTGTCATGTCTGCGGCCCCCCTGCGAGTCGACGAATAGCATCCGGTTGGGCGTACTCTTTGAAGCATCAGCCATGTCGGACGAGGTGTCCAACTTTTTGCGCTCGGTCGAGCAGCTCAAAGACCGGCGGCTGGAGGAGGACGAGGCCCGCTCGCGCGAGCTCGAGGAGAAGATCATGCAGGAGAAGCGGGAGCGCCAGGCGCGCCGAGCAGGTATGTGCAGTCTCGTCACCGTCCGCCGTCGTCTCTGTGGCCGTGTTCCCCGGCCTCTTCCCATCCAGGGCACTGGCCTTTCCGGCTGCCATTGGGCAGTCCCGACTTCCCTGCATCTGGCGACGTGTTGCTCTGTCCTCTCTGGGCAGGAGCTGGCTTTCCCGCTAGCCGGTTGCTCTTTCCCTGCTGTGCTCCCCGACTTGGGCTACGTCGGGCTGCTGGGCCGCCTTTCACCCTTCCTTCGATCCCACGCTAACGACCTCAGAACGTGCCAAATCGATCTCTTTCCCGAAATCCTCTCCGGCCAACACGCCACCACCCTCCTCCTCCCATCACCGCTACAACAGCTCGCAGTCGGACGTGCTGAAGCCGGCATCGTCTCCCCAGAGCCCTGCGTCTCGCTCCAACCAGGCCGGCGGTCCTGCCTCGGGACTGACCCTCGATTCCATGGGCCCCTCTTCGTCTGCTTCTTTTGCGGCCTCGTCCTCGTCGACAAAAGAGAACGAGTCTCCGTTTGACGCTGACGGGAAAGCGGCGGCCAGCTCGGGCCCGCGAACTCCGACGCTCTCGTGGCAGAGACGGCCAACCTCGCTGAGCGTGTCGGCCTCGGACCGGTCCAAGATACGGCCTCTATCCATGGTTGCCACCGAGAATGCTGCTGCTCGCGTGGGCACGGCATCTGTGGACTCGGATACCGAGTCTGCTGTCTCGCGGGACCAGATTGCGCAGGCCCTCTCTTCCAAAGACCCGGCGTGGTTCCGCCAGACTGCTGATCGTGGCCTCAACTCTGCTGCTTATCGCCGCTCTCAGGTCGAGGACAACGACCGCCAGGACCTCACGGCCGCTCCCGCCCAGCTTCCTGGCATGACTCGTGCTCCGTCGGTGGAGCCCGAGCCTGCCATGCCCTCTCCTTCTATGTCTTCTTCCGTCCTGCGAGCGAGCGGCCTCCAGGTCGGTGCTGTGCCTCCCCTGACACCCACCCAGAAGCTGGATCCTCCACAGGACATGGCCGCATCGCCACCTGCTTCCGGCCTGCCGTCGACCACGCGGCCACGTTCGCCAACAAAGGGCGCTGGCGGCTTTGTGCAGAGCGCTATGATGAAAAGAAGCGACAGTGTCAAGCGATGGAGCGTCACGTCGCCCCCGAGCCTTCAGCGAGTCGATAACGTTTCAGCCCGGCTCGGACTCGAAGCCGGGCGTCGGACTGGCGCCTCGCAGCCGACCACCCCCTCTCGACCAACGTCTAGGGACGGCCGCTCTTCTCCAACCAAGAGCCAGACCGGCAGTATAACAACGCCGACTCCAGCGGAAGAAGAGCGTGTGGACGCGGCCCACGAAGATGAAGACAAGAAGGCATCCCCGCCCGTGAGCCCTACGAAAACAATGGATCCGCGGAGATGGAGTCCCAACAAAACATCGAGCTGGCTCGAAGCCGCGCTCAACAAGCCCGAATCGCCAAAACCAAAGGTCGTGGCTCCGTTGAATAACCAGCCCGCGTGGATGGTTGAGCTGAGCAAGCAAAAGGCACAGAAGGCCGGTAGTACCCCTGGCTCTGAAGTCGCCACCCCCCCGGCACCTGTGGCCCACAAGCACGAAGTGAAGACTGGTGGCCTGATGAGGTCGTCGCCAATGGGCGCAAACGCAGCTGCAATCGCAGCAAAGCCTTCTGTTCCTATCCCTGGCTCTGTCCCTATCCCAGGCCGCGGTCTCGGCAGCTTCCACTCGCCTTCGGCGTCTATGAGCAGCATTTCCGGCAAGACAGCCGCCGAACTGCAGTCCACGCCGGCCACACCCCCGACCTTGGATTTCCGCACCAACCTGAAGCCTCGCCAGCCACTGCCAACGGACGCAAAGAAAGACGATGGAAACGGAAACGAACTTCAGAGCGTCTTTGGCACACTGCGGCGCGCAAAAACACAGAACTTTGTGGCGCCAGATATCTTGAAAGACAACATTCTTCGCGGCAAGAAATCACTGAACCTCACCGGCGGACCAAAACCTCGGGAGAAGAAGGATGAGTTTAAGGACGCCATACTTCAGAAGAAGGCCGAGTTCCAGCAGGCAAAGACCGAGGGGCGCGGCATAACGGCCAATGCTCTTGATCACGACGACCAGCCTTTTATCCCCGAGGGTGTGGCGAAGAGACTGGAGATGAGCCGGACAGGTTCGGTATCACCGACCCGGCGAAGCCGAGCAGCTTCGGAGCTGAATCCAAGAGCAGCAGGTCGCCAGCTGGACACGGTCGACGCCAACCGCACCAATGCAGCCTTTGCCTTCTCTAGGAGAGATGGTGCGAATAGCGCCGCCGCAACCGCAGAGCAAGATTCAGGCGTGTTTGCAGCTAGGGACGGAGGCCCTCGGCTGGGAGGCGGAGGCGCCGGCGCCCTTGCCAATCGGTTCAACTCATCGCTGGCGGGCATGTTGGCGCGCGGTCCTCCCGGAGCGACACCTGGAGCATCCGCAGCGTCTTCCGGGCCGTCGTCTTCAGCAACGGAAGCACCACAGGGACCGGGTCCTCAGCTGACGCACATGACTAAAGGTCGTGCCCGTGGCCCCAAGAGAAAAGCCCCGACAAGCTCGCTGAAAGCCAAGGCTGCCGAAGAAACGGTCGAGCCGGCGGCTCAACCGCAGAAGTCGACCCCGCCGACAGTGCCCAAGAAGATGGAGATCGCCTCGAAGCCGGCAGTCGCAGCTGTCACCACGGCTGCTTCTGCTGCCGGCCGGGGCACCGTGTTCCCAAACGTTGACACTTTGAGAAAAAGAGCAGAGTCGGTCTCGATGACGGAGGCGCCAAGAATTGGTGGCACGCGGCCGCGGTCTCCCACGAAGATCCACGAGCAGATCGCTGCCATGGCTGCCAGAGGTGCACAGCCCGGCGCTCAAGTAGACGAGCCGTTGGCCTCCCCGGCGGCTTCTCCACGGAAGCTGGATGCGAAGAGGATGTCCAAGTTCTTGCAGGAAGCACCAAGCCCGAATGCGGTGGCGGAAGTCGAAGTGCCACGGCCGCTGTCGCCATCAAAGACAGGGGGCCCAAGGCCTCTACCCCAGCCTCGGGCGCTCTCTCCTCAGAAGACAGGAGGCTACAGTCGACCGCTGCCAGTGACACCAGCGTCGCCGGCGCCTGCGGCATCACAGCCGCCCAAAGCTTCCGTGAGCATCCCTGTCCTGTCGCCACGACAGCAGAACAAGCTCGAGACTCCAGTGCCGGAAAAACGGCGCGAGACGCCGAGCCCTACGCCGCTCTCGTCTCGCAACTCGCCGTCGTCGCCGGGTGCTCCGCCCATGTCGCCGCCACTGCTGTCGCCTTACAGATCGTCAGCGAAGCAGGCCCAGGAGGTGTCGGTGGTGCTGACGGACTTTTTTGGGACTGAACGACCCCGCCGAGCATACCGTGTCGACGTTGGAGAGGTCCTGTCGAGGCGGCCAGCAGGCGAGGCAAAGGTTCGAAGCATCACGGCGCAGCTGTTCCGGGTATCCAGCGACGGCAAGAAGCAGCCGGTGCCTGTGGTGTATGAACGGGTGCTCTTTGAACGCGAGATGTACCTCTGCCCACACGCATTCACAGACGAGCGGGGCTCGAGGGTTAACGAGGTGTACTTCTGGGTGGGCGACGAGGTGCCGGTGTCGATGGTGGAGGACGCGCAGGTGTTTCTGAACCGGGAGGCACGGGCACTTGGCGGAGATCTGGTGAAGCTGCGGCAGGGAAAGGAGACGGCCGAGTTCTTGCAGGCCCTGGGAGGCGTGGTCACGATCCGGCGCGGGTCGAGCAGCAAGTACGACTCGCTGGCCCCCAGCATGTTCTGCGGACGCCGGTTCCTCGGGCAGATCGCATTCGACGAGGTGGACTTTGCGGCTGCGAACCTGTGCTCGGGCTTCCCGTTCCTGATTACTCAGCAGGGCAACTGCTACCTGTGGAAGGGCAAGGGCAGCAACGTGGATGAGCTCGGCTGCGCACGGCTGATCGGTATGGACCTGGCGCTGACGGGCGAGCTTATCGAGGTGGAGGACGGCCAGGAGTCGGACGCGTTCTGGGCGGTGTTTGGCGGATCGGGCGGCAAGACGGTTTCTGCGGACCACTGGCGGCTGAAGCCCAAGTACGAAGGATACTGTGGGCGGCTGTTCCGGTCAGACGCCGGCAGCCACGAGCAAGTGAGTATACCCAGCCGCATGCGTGGGCAGGCCAGCAGTTCTTACCAAGCCGTGCAGGTTGTGGAAATCCACCCGTTTGACCAGCGGGACCTGTCGGCAGACGGCATCTACGTGCTGGATGCGTTTTTCGAAATGTACATCATCGTGGGCCACCAGTCGCAGGCGCAGTATGCGGCGTTCCGGAACGCGCTGGAGTTTGCGCAGGAGTATGCCATTCTGGCCGCAGGCATGGAGGACCGGCCGTTTGTGCCCATCTCGACGGTGGTGCTGGAAGGCATTCCGCGGGATCTCAAGAGCGTCTTCCGGAAATGGCGCGACGACGCCAGCCCGACGCGCATGGCCGACTCTCTGGGCGTGACGGCGCATGCTCCGATCCGGCGCAGTCGCAGCTTGCGCGTCGTGCCGCTGACGGTGGCCCTGCAGGCCTTGTCAGACTAGATCGTGGTGGTCGGGAGCTGTTTGTTTGATTGCATTTTCTGGATGGGAGCCGGGGGGGGTGTTGCTTGCATCATTTATACACTGGGGGTTTTTTTGGGGGGGGGACAGCCTTTCGTTTCTGTTTTGGTAGGCAGTTCCTATCTAGAAGCCAGAAATAAGCAAGAATGCATTTGTTCAGAAGGGGGGGATTGCATAGACGACGGCGAGGGTTTGCCAAACAGAGCATAAGCCGGGAGGGAAGATGACGGAGTCGGGGGATTGCTTACTAAGCAATGATGTTTGATTGCCGTTCTATGCTAGTCGTGTAGCAGTATTAACATGGATCCAGAGCACGTATCGAATTGAGCTGCTATTCAATCTAGTCTTGGTGTCTGCTATGGAGTAGTTGGCCAGGCTGTCTGCGGCGGAAGGCCATATCGACTGACATGTTGTCAGCGAGAGGTCCGCCAGCCATCCACGGCTCAAGCGGAAGTAGGAGAAAGAGGGTGTGCATGTAGCCGCGGTGTGGCGTTGTACCAGTCGTCCCCTTTAGCAAAGAGTGTTTCTGTCTGTGTCCTGTCCTCGTCTCAGGTCGTCTGCATCGCGTTGCCGTCGGGTCGGCTGCCTGCCGATGTAGCCGTGGTGGTTGTAGTGGTCGTGGTCGTGGCCGTGGCCGTGGCCGTGGTCGAGGTAGTCGCCGGCGGTGGGAGCGTCCCGGCCTGCGGCGTGCCGGGCAGCATGCCGAGCATGTCGATGGTGCTGCCGCCGGCATCGGAGCCGGGGGTGCCGCCGGCGAGGCCGACGACGGGAGGTGAGGCCGAGGCCGAGGCGGACGCGGACACGGATGCGGACACGGAGCGGGTGGCCAGAGAGAAGGCGCTGGCGGCGGCGGCGGCGGCGGCATGCGGCGCCGACGTGGGTGCCGCAGAGGTGGTGGTGGTGGTGGTGGTCGTCGTCGTCGCCGTCGTCGTCGTCGCCGTGAGGGCGGTGGACGCGGCCGAGGCGTCGCCGACGGGATCCCTGGCCACGCCGCCGGTGTACTCGAGGACGCGGTCGACGTCGGGCTGCAGCTCGGGCAGGGCGGAGCGGATCTGGCCGGCCAGCACGTCGCGGAACTGGCCAAAGGCGGCGCGCTTGCCGGCGCGCAGCTGGTTGGTGCGGCGGACCAGCTCGACAAACTCGCGCGTGTAGATGTCCGGGTTGCGGCCCGCCTCGACGTACTGCACCAGGTCGCGCGGCACCGACGGCAGCGGCGGCCGGCGGGCAACACCGGCACCACCACCACCACCACTGTCACCACTGCCACCACCACCACTCCCATCCTCGGCCGCCGCCGCCGCCGCCGCCGCCTGCAGCGCCTTGGACAACACGTGCACCTCGGCCACCAGCGCGTCCAGCGTCGTGTGCGGCCCGCCCGCGTCGTACGCACTCGTGTGCAGCATCAAATTGTACAGCGACTGGATCGTGTCGCGGATGGCCACTGTGCAGCCAGAGACAAGACACACCCCGAACTCGTCAGCTCATCGCCAAAGGCCTCGAGGGGGGTCCGTCGCAGAACAGGGGGACGCACCTTCGGCCTGCGCCGTGGGCGACGGCTCGATCGGTGCCATGGCTGACACGCGCGTCGGAGAAACACACTGCCAGGCCGGGATCGTCGGGTGCAGAGCGGACGGCGGAAGGATCTTGCTTGGGGGGGGGGGGGTGGCTGTCTCGACGACGGAGCTGGCATTTCTGCCATGAGCGAATGGCCGCTGCCAAAATGGCACTAGCGTGGATAATGGCAGCCTCGTATTGGATGACTAATACTAACTGCCGACCCGTGAACAAGTACTGTCTCCCAACAGGTTGATTTTCTTGAAAGGCAAAACTAAACTCCCATCAGACAAAAACATGCTTCATATCCTCTGGGCTTCGGAACCGGATCTTGCGTCCTGAGTTGCCCCTCGTCTTGTCCGCCATTATGCCTCTTTTGTTCGTATGCCATGCATCCTTTCCATCGTGTGCGAATGACGACCCTCAAAGAGCGGCGAGTCGGCCACGGACTGTTTTACCAGGGTCGCCCGCCTCGTCACTGCCGCCGGCTTTGCTACTAACGTTCTGTCCAAGATGAAAGGAAAGAAGAAAATAAGAAAATAAGAAAAGAAGAAAAAGAAGAAAAAGAAGAAGAGACCAAAAAAAAAGAGGAAACAAAACAAAAACAAAAACATGGAAACCAGATTCCAAAACGCCTCATTGTCAGTCGTATCTTACAGCTCCAGACATTCCATAATCATAGTGCTGCAACAGCGCTTTATGCCTTGGCTCTTTTTTTCTCTGCTTCTCTCGCCTCCTACTTCCGAAGCTTCGGCCTCGCAAGACTGTTGAGCCGGCTCAGACTCAGCACCGGCCGCTTCTTCGCCGACGTCATGGGCGTCTTGGTCAACGTCGCCGCAAAGTCGCTCGTCGACTGCGCCAGCTTCCGTGGCGTGTTTCGCACGCTGCCGGTGCCGCTCTTCCCCATCAGCCGCGGCGCCATCAGAGCTTCGCCCTCGGGCACCTGCTCATTCCTGCGCCGCTTGGCCGCCCGCTCCGCTGCCTCCTCTTCGGCCGCCTCTTCCGCCTCGCTCACACGGTGCCGCTTCTTGTTGGCAATGCCATGTGGAATGTTCATTGCCACCGGCCGCGAGTTCTCCTTGTTCGGCCCGACTTTGACCACCGCCTCCAGAATCGTGCTGCTGGCACCGCCTCCAGGGAAGCTGCCCGGGATTCGGGGCATCGGCCCAGCCATCGTTGACTTTCGGACCTGACGCACGCTGCATTGGCCCGGGGATGCCCCGAACCCGGTTGGAGGCTTCTCGCCGAACCGAATCGTCTTGTCGCTGCGGAATGTAAACGTGCCCGGAACCGACGGCTGCACATCTTCCGCGTCGGTCGTGGTCGCCGTGGTCGCCGTGGTCGTCGCTGTAAATGTGACTATGTCTGCTGGTGCAGCCTCCACGCTGTCATCCAACCCCACCAGGAGCGGATGTTTGGACAGGTCGGGATACAGAACGGCCCCGAAACGCCGCACACTGGGAGACTCTGGTACCGGTGAGGAAGCCGAAGCCGTTGGCTGCTCGTCCGTCCTCGAGCAACCGGGCTTTCCAGCCGCTCCCTCGTCGCTGGACTTCAGTCCCGACCGGGGAAGAAACGACCGGAACAGGGACGGCGATTTCTCCGCAAACACGGCCCGCTGTGTTGTCGGCGTAAACGCCACGTGCTTGGCCAACTTCCGGCTGGGCGTTGTCACAGGATACTTCAGCACCGGCTTGACCAAACGGGGAGGCGCCGGGGTTTTCGAAAATGGCAGCATGCGCGCCGTCGGCAGAGGAAGCGCGCGCCTTTTCGCTACCATGTTGGCGGCCACTGCAGGTCCGCTGGGCTTGCTGTCGCTGCTTGTCTCTTCGTTCACGAGACGCACCGTGGACGCAAATTTGGCCCTCGCCAAATCAAAGGTGGAAGGGCTCTGCACGCTGCTCGTTGTCACCGATTTCTGTAGACCTGTCGCATGGACGATGCTGCTCGCTGGCCGTGCCGTCATGGGCGTTTTCACACTCGCTGACCGGCCAATCAAAGGTTTGGTGGGCGTCATGAGAGACGACGTCATCTGGGGCCGAGGGATGCTGGTCGTAGAACCGATCGGCGGCACTGCTGCTGTCGCCGCGCGTGGCAGCGAGCCTCCGTCGCGCGAGATCGGACGATTGCTGGACGCATCGTCATGCATATGCTGCTTGACACGCTTGGCACTGGGCACCGGCATATTGGTACGGAACGCCTTGTCCATTTGCGCCGAAACAGCCGTCGTTCTCTCGTCGACGCCGCCAGCAAACGACATTGGAGGTTTCTTCCCCGTCGACAGAGCGACGGCCGAGCTGGCCTCGGTCGAGCTGGCCGGCTTGGGCGTGTCGGTCAGGTCCGCCTTGGACTGGGTCCGCTTCAGCCCGCGCTTGATGCTGGAGCCGGCGGTCGTGGGTGCTGCAGGCGTCTTGACGGGGGTGAAGCGGCCAGGCACGGCGCGGAACGCAGACGGGTGGTTGGCGATCGAGTCCATTTTCTGGAACTCGGCCGAGTGCACGTCGCTGAACCGCCCAGCCCGGCTCTTGGGCTTGGCAATCCGGCGCCCGTTGGCGTCGAACTGCTGTCCTTCTGCCTCCTCCTTGGCTCTCTCTTGTTCGCACTCCATCTCCATGTCCGCGCGGATCTTGAGCGTCTCCTCACGCAGCTCCTCCATCATGCAGAGAGCCTCTTTGCTGAGACCCATGTCGCCTGCTGTTTTGGGTTCGCCCGTGCGCGTGAAGCGGAAAGTAAACGACGAAGATGGCGGTGCGGCTGCGGTCCGGGATGGCGTCTGCTGCAGCATCGCTGCTGTCGTCTCCGCCGACTCCGTCATGTGGCTGTCGTTTCTCGCGCTCTTGCGGCTGCTGTCTCGACACACCGACGGTATGTCGGCAAAGCCCAGACGCACAGCCGACGACGGTGGTGCAAGGGAGTTGTGTGACTTGCTCGGGTTCATCTCCGAGTTCGAAGGCACCTTGGGTGATGAGCCGGCCGGCGTGCGAGGGACGGTCACTGGCGAGTTCATCGTGGCAGCAGCTTCGTCCCGTTCCGTGACAGAGGCAAGGCTCTTGAGAGGTGTGCCTCTGTTTGGCTGAAAAGTGTACGTGTCAGCATTCCTGGCCAGCTGCGCTCTGCTAGCTATCTGCCCATGGCCAGCCAGTTTGTTGTGGCCTACCTTGGAAGCACTGGCTATCCGAGCCGAACGGCGCCGCGTCATTGGCGCCATGGTGTCGTCGACTTTGCCTTTTTTGGGGGGGTTCTTCTGCGTTGCACTGTTTGTGCTGTTTGTATGGGTCAGGGATAATAGGATGGTGATGAAAGAAGAAGCAATAAACAATGATGCGTCTTATCTGCGCAGATAAAGACTGATGATGTCAATTCTTCCGGGGTGGTGTCGGCAACAAGGGCATGAGATCTTGGACAATGGAGCACGCGCCAACAATGGGTGTCGTTGACATTCCTTAGGCTTCTTTTTTGGCAATTGGCGGAAAAGAAAGTAGAACAAGGGAGCGCGCGTGAGATGTCAGTGTGTTTGGGTGGGTTTGTTTACTTTCCCGTGGCCCAAGCTCCTTTTTTCGCGCTAGCAACGAAACGGCGCAACACTGTGAACAAGCACAGTGCCTCACTTCTGCACGGCCTCGGTCACGTTTCCATATCACATGATCAGGCAGCAACCGGTGATGTTTTACGTGGGAACGCATGCTTCTTGCTCGTATGATATGCTCCCCGAGTCAGCTTCCAATCGGGAGTATGTGGCTTCATCGCAGAAGTAGGAAACGTCAGTCCCTTGCTGTCCCTTGCTGTCTCTTGCCGTCTCCGGCGTGGCGGATGCTGTTTTGCTGGGAATTTGCTCCCAGTTCGTCGAGTAGAATACCTCGTCGGTAGGAACACACGAGCAAGGCATGTTCTATTCTCAGGACCAACTGGCTGATCGTTGCTCATAAAGAACTACTCATACATGGTAGGCGAAGTGCAAGCCGAATGTGGTAGGGCTTGCCGGCCGCCTCCAACGGCGGCTTTGTCGCGGACACACGTAGCAATCAAACAACATGGCCGGCTTTTTTCCCATATGCGGACATGCGGACGGACTGGCTTGGCGAATCCCCAGTCGGATTCGCTATAGCCATTCATGGTTCTTAGCTGAAACGCATTGCCCAGTGCTCCTCACCGAACGCGGCAGAGGATCCAAGCCAAGCTTTCTGCTACCCTTGTCCCGGTCGCCATCCTGACGGAGTAGCACCGATACGAGCCATCTCCGTCGAAGCCGTTCCATCCTGTGGAAACACAGATGCCTAACGTGCAAAGTAGGCTGTTCCTGCGTCAAGGCAACGCGTCATCAAGAGCGCTCAGGCTTAATTTTGAACGGAAAAGGAGGCGAGGAAATAGTGTGCCGGTTTGAGCATATATTGTGCGCTAGAATTTTTCCAGAAGGCAGCCCGCAGTGGGCCGCCGAGTCGTAATGCACATTCTGTTCCATCCCTCGTACGAGTATAACTGACCGTACGAGCTGGTCGTATTCCCTTTCCCTTTTCTGCATCGGTTCCTGTTTGTCGTCTTATTACCAGGTGAGACTCCCGCAGAGTCTAGACTGAGTTGCCGTCCAGCAAATGTCCAGTGGTAACGGCGGGAAAGCAATAAAACCGTTGTGCACAAAGATCTCGCAAGCAATACGAGCAACAAAGCGGGCCGGGTCAAAACAGTGGAAACACAGCGGTTGTGCATCACATTGTTTTGCGCCACAATGACTGCTTCGCCTTGTGCAGACAGAAGAGAAAGAAAAAGAAAAAAAGGGCTGCTTAGGCGGTAAGATATACTCGTAATCGTTGCCTCTCCATTCTCGCTTGGTTGCTTCACACCCATTTGGCAGGCTGGGGAGATTTTCCAGCTCCTCGGAGACGCTTCATCCACATGGGCAATGCAGATTATCATGCTGCATGATGAGGTAAGGGAGAGAGGAAAGTACTGCCCGAAGCCACGGTACGGATTGCACACCGCGTCTTGCGCGAAATGCAGCCGTTTTTGCAGTACTTGTACTCGTAATGAACTTGCAAGCAGAGTTTGCCGCCTAGCTTGCCGGTCATATGTGCTTCGGTGGACTCCGAAGAAAGCTTGGACCCTTTCTCTCGGCGCCAAGAGGGGCCTTTTCCGACACCACGAAATCGCTCAGGTGACTGGAAAATCCCTGGGCTTTTTTTTTTTTTACTTTGTTGGCTGTGAGAATTTTCTCACTTGCAGCAAGAGGATGTCCGTGTTTGAGCATCGGTTGCTCCGATTCCACGAGTGCCATACATTGTATTGCAGGACAGCGCAAGACGAGTCCGACGGGCCTGACCGTTTCGATACCATGCTATGCAGGAGCTGCATTGCGGGTTCTGAAGAGCCCCATCTGCCGGGTCGGATACAATTCCTAAACGGATAAGAACGCTCGCTAGTTCGCTTTGGAGATCCGTCTCGACTCTGGATTCTTCATTGTTCCCTCAGCAAGGCCCGATTTCGGCATGGCCAGAAAGGGAACAAAGTCGATGGGGCTAACCAGAGCACACTAAAAAGAGCGGACAGGGGACGGAGTGGGGCTGTCCCGCGATGTTCGCAAACCCATCTCCCGCTGCAAGAGCAAGCCAGCGTGGGCGCCACGGAAAAAAAAAATTGTTCGCCCAGGTCGGAGGAGAACTCATGCTTGTACCATAGTAGGCTCGGAATGCCGGATCGACGAGACAGCGCGGAAACAGCGTCCGAAAATGTACTATATGGATACTGGCAATCAGACTATGTCGGATACAACAGTGAGATACGCCCATTGTGTACATAGTAGTGCGAGAATCTTGCGTGCTTGCAGCCGTGGCCAGGAAGGAACGCCCGGGGTCGCCTGCCAGTGGAGCACACACACCCTGAATGGACGGAAACGGCACTTGTACATATGTAGAGAAGGGGTGGGGAGAGCGACCGCGGTGACAAGTAAGATACTTGGTCTGTAGGCGTACCTTTGTAGCGGTGGGTGGTATGGCCGTCGACAACGGGAAGGAAGGGTGGACAAAAAAGGTGGAGGTGGGAAGGAAAGAGCAGAAAAAAAGGAAAGGGCGCGCTCTTGCTGCTTTTATTTTTTTTTTCTAGAACCCGCCCCCAAAACCCCTCTATCCCCCAGGTCAATTTATTTGACAGTTGGATTCCCCTCAAACTCATTCACATTACATAAAACCAATTCATTTTCTTCCTTCTTTACTCACACAAGGGGCCTGTCATTGCTTTTTGTCTTATCTTTTGACACTCGCCAAACAAAGCACACAATCGCCCTCGACCTTGCGCGGCTGTTCTGCGGCTCGGTGCATTCTCATTACACATCGTTTTCCCCTGGCAGCGGCACCACCCACCTTATCTCTCCTTCTCTTGTCAACTCGCTTCGTTTATCATATTTGTCCCCCCCTCGCTGCCGTCTCCAGCCTGTCAGATCCGTCTAGCTCTGCTCCTCCAGAGGTCCAGCTCTATAGCTGTCTTATCTGATTGGTAGTGTTGGAGAAAGGAAAAGCAATTGCTCTCTGGCAAGACAGCCTGCAGAAACGAACTTTTGCTGCAGATCACAACTTCCTGTCCACATACCCATACTGAGGCCCTGCACTTAGCCCTGTAGAGGAGATCCAGGCCAGAAGCAAGCAGGCAGGCAGAAAAAAAAGACGCAGGTCTGTGCTTGCGCGATCACTGGGAGAGGTCATAATAGCCTCACTTCCAATATCTGCACTTCCTCTATCTCTTGCTGCACGTCGATACGCTAGACCCACCTGCAGCCGCCAGCACCGATTGCCACACCGTCACCTGTATCATATTATTGTTCGTTATCTTTGTGTGTCCTGCATTGCATCTGCCTCGCCCGTCTGCACCCCCCCCAGCCTCTCCTCTCTCCATTACCCTCTTCGCCTTTCACCCCCTCCACCCCCCCGCTCGAGGCGCTCGCCGCCCACCGGCAGTATCGCCTTGAACATTGAGGAAATGGCAGACATAATGTCCATGGACAAAAACGACAACATCAAGCATGACTCCGATGACTCGCTCGACTCCGGCGACGAGGGCATGCAAGCTCCCAACGGCAGCAACCACGCTGCGTCCAATTCCCAGGATGGCCAGCCAGTGAAACGCAAGGGTGGCCGCAAGCCGGTAAGTCGATAGGAACATACTGCCACTGTTACATGGCGTGGCAGACGGTCCAGGAACGGAACTGATGGATTCGCTAGATTTATGCTACGTCCGAGGAACGTAAGCAGCGGAACCGCCAGGCGCAGGCCGCCTTCCGTGAACGGCGCACCGAATACATCAAGCAGCTCGAGGAGACGATCCGGGTGCACGAGCAGAACTTGCACAACTTGCAGACTGCCCACCGGCACGCCGCCGACGAGTGTCTGATGCTCCGGTACAAGAACTCTCTGCTTGAGCGCATCCTGCTCGAGAAGGGTCAGTTGCTCCCGACCAACCGCGTTCTCTCCTCCTTCTAGTCATCTCTCTTTCTAACATCACTTTTGCTTCAGGCATCGATGTGCAAGCAGAGCTTCGCGCCAAGACGGGAAGTCCTAGTCTTGGCCCGACCCATATGCCACAGAACATGGTGCAGGCACCGCCAATTCCCCGGTCCATTCTGAACCGCCACCATGCCCGCAGATCTAACTCTAGCATCGCGCCGAAGCTCGAGCCGGGTATCAATTCTTTGCCGGGCCATCCCACACCTACATCCGTGATTGCATCGCCAAAGAGTCGCCCTACTCCATCTTCGCACTCCGCGTCGCCTACGGCCTCGACTTCGGCTTATGGCGCGTCGCCTGCTTCCACCAGCGATCCCTCGTCGTCTATTCGACCTGTGCTCCCTGCACCTCCTCCGCCGCCTCCCCAGGTCCTTCAAGCCCACCAGGCCCATCAGGCTCACCAGGCTGTGGCAGCCATGAAGGCAAGCCAGTTGGCTGGCATGACGGGAATGGTAGGAGCATCGCGCTCGCTTCAACAGCAGCACCAGCAGCATCAGAGGCAGCAGCAACAACATCAGCAGCACCAGTACCAGCAGCACCAGCAACACCAGCAGCATCAGCAGCAGCAACACGCGCATCACCACCACAATGCGCAGCACCAGCACATGCAGCACCAGCAGCACCCGTCGTCGCATCCGCAACAACCGCCGCTGCCGTCGCCGCAGCCGGCGACACCAAGGTCCGGAGGCGTTGGCTCGACGCCGTTCTACCCGGCGCCATCGTTTCAGAACCACATTGAGCAGTTGGGCAAGTTGACCTCTCCCCTTTACCATCCCCCTCCCCAAATAGAACTCTGTCGTCCTAGATTCATTATGTGTATATAGAACAGGAATACGACGCCGCCGACGATATGATCGAAGACCCGAACGAGAATCCCGACACCCCCGCCGGCCCGTATGCGAACCACGCCTTCTCGACCGGACCTCCGCCACTGAGCCTTGCGAGCCCGGCCACGAGCGCCCCACCTTCGACAGCCTCCTCAGTTATTGGCGGCCAGAACGGATATCCATCCATGACTCAGCTTCTCGACCCGGCTCTAGACTGGGACCCTTTTGGTCTCAGCGCAAGCATGCAGTTCCCCACACAGTTCTCGTTTGATACGAGCAACACGAGGTGAACATAGCCTTGAGTCCGTCTGGTCACTATTCATCACGTATCCCGGTTTCCGAGATGCAACCATATGGCGTGATAATGCAAGCTTCTTGCCACCCATGTTTTTTTCTTCCCGCTTCGAATAGGCGCATTCAGGCAAAAGGTCCAACCACAATTTCGGGCATTCATGCACACGTGCATACGCATATGCACACACACTCCCCCGCACACACACGCACGCACAACGCATACCCTTCTTTTACATACATGGCGATTTTCTGCATTTTCATGATACCAACTACTCTTCCCCCCATTCTCCTCGTCCACCTTTGTCATTGCCTCCTCAAATGCAGGACTGCAGGACACTTTCATTGTTAAGGGAACTGTTTTTTTTTTCTTCAAAAAAGGAAGTTAGGGGCGATGCATCATATTCTGCATTTTTATGTATAATCATCATGGGCCAACTGGAAAAAGGACGGGGGGTCTTGGGAATTGGAAAATGACCCCCGGGCGGTTTGACAAGAGTCATGATTTTTTTTCTTGGAATTTTGCATGGCGGAAAACAACGATACAGGAAAAGCCGAAGAGAACTCCGGTTTGGAAAGAATCGTCTCCATGTGCTATGGCATGCTTTTGGAAGGAGCAGAAATCAGGCATCGACCACCTTGTCTCTCACCGTGCCTTGAAAAAGTCAACGGTCGAAAGAAGCAAAACCTCGGACAAGAATAGCAGAGGCCCCTCTTCGGCCGTCGCAAAGCAGCCAAATCATGGCGATGGCCGGGGCTTTTGTTCCAGGCAAAGCCGCGCCAAGGGGATTTCTCCCGGCGCGCGGCAGGACCTGGGCATCTCTAGGTCGAGTCTAGCTCTGCTTGGTCTTTGTTTTTGTTTCTGATCTCAAAAGGTCTTCTGTTTCCCTTCCTCACTTACCTTTTTTCTCGTGGTGTGTTGATGTTATCGTTCCTGTTGGGCGCTTAGTCTGGGGGGCCAGAACCGCCGGCTTGGACGCGTTGTGTGCTCATGTATGGTGCATATGCGCGCGGACGTGTGTGTGTGTGTACGAGTATGCGTGTGTGTGTACGGAGTATGCGTTGTGTATGCACGGTTCCCACAAGGGATCGTGTCTCATGAGCATGTGCACAGGTGTCCCACCTATGCACGGCCATACGGTAAGTTTTCCAGGTAGGTCTTCAGGGGTTTGTTTTCATTGTTTCGTTTTCGTCCACGTTATTATCTAGTGTACTACAGAGTAATATGTATTTCCTCAGAATGAATGCACCCGTTGTAGCATAGGTTGGAGAGTTGTGAGGAGGGCCAATGGTTCTTGTGACGACGCTATTACGTACAAGCCAGCCAATCTCAGACGTGGACTTCTGGCGGACGTGCACGAAGGAGCCTGGAGCACATGGCCGCCGTATGGGCTGGTCAGCATGCATGCCAGCACCCATGGACGGGCCAGATGACAGTCGCTGCCTGTCATCATTGGAGAGCTCCCTGGCGGACGGAATGGGGAGCCACTAGGACGGATAGGGGGCGTCCCGCATTCTCGGGTATCCATACCGGTGCTGCTGTCAAAGAGGCGCGCAGACACGCGACCGGTTGGCGGGTGGCAGGTGTGAGCCAGATGAAGCCGGCTGAAACTGACTGTAAGACCGTCCCTTTCTTTGCTTTCTATTCGCTGACCGCTTGTGGCTACAAGTTGGAGAGACGAGGCTGCGAGGATGATATCGCACCTACCAACCGCAACAGTTTATGCTGTTGCCTTCTCGGAGGCAATCAAAGGTCTTGTTCTAGGGGACTTTCCTCATCGGTCGGTCGCTCAATTCATTGAACGCTGTGTCTGACGAGGTGGGCACACATATGAGTCTGCCTCAATCGTGAGACCCTTGTGTGATAAGCAGCCGTGGTGGTATATCCAGCCTTTGAAAGTGACAACCTGCAGTGATTTTGCGTATTAGGTCGGCAATCTTGGTATTCGTCTCCTATGTCCATTGTCCATATTTGGTGTTTTGTTTCCTTCGAGCTGCAGTATCAAAGCCAAAAGTCTTCGGGCCGACGAGCCGATACGAAACCAAGGCCGTGGTTTCTTTTGTTGTGCCGTCTCCTTCAAAGAGCTTCCAATCAGCCAGCACTTCATAAATTGGTGACTCTCGCTTTAATTTCTACGTTGAAATATCCTTGCCTGGACATGGAAACTAATGTCCAGTAAGTTTGTGGCGACTGTCGCCTCGATAATGACGAAAATGCCGGACTTATTCATTGCCGAGCTTTTCTCTGGGCTTGATGACATTTTATACTTGGTGACAACCTTTTTCATGGACTGGATCTTTTGAAGCAATGTTTGATTCTATACTAAACAAAGCCATCAAGTCGTGACGTGTAAATCTAACGTATAGCCCCTGTTTTCATATGTTACTTACTGGAGGTGTGCTTGTCCGCCATGGGCGAAGGGTCAATAAAAACTGCATAGCTGGGTTTCGTCCTAGAGGACCTCGACACGTCGTTTTGGGGGCATACACTTCACTATAACCTCTGACCACCCTGATAATGACATAGATGCGGTTGGGAAGCTACACGACACTCGCATGTATTTCGTGTTTGGGCTTTGAGTAATAATTCTGATTCTTGCACCCCGATCAATATTGTTCTCCCATTTAATTCTCCCGCTCCCCTTCTCCTTGAACTCCTACCAAAAAAGCTCCCACCAGAATCCGCTCAAAAAAACAAAGAATCACCAGAAGGAATCAAGCCACCTCCACCATTCATAACCCTCACCTTCTAATCATTACTATCATCAAAAGGGTACTGGATCCCCTCTCTTCCCCACCGACCAGTCATATATTCCTACCGTTATGGCCTACCTCAACAAGCTTGGCCACTGTTTAGCTGACCGTCCCTCCTAGATGTCTGCCGATCGCAAGCCTACCCAAGAAGGGCCAGACGACGACTGCTTTGGCAAAGTACCATCCAACCCAGGAGAAGGTAACCTTGACAGCCAAGCAGAAGGTGTCACCAACCTCGAGAGCCTCGGGTACAAAGGAGTGACAGATCTAGAGTATGGAAAGGTCGAAGCTGAAGATGAAGATGACGACGACGAAGCCTCCTTGTCGGTCTTTTCTGACGAAGGTTTGATCAGGAATATCGAAACAAGGCGGCTTTGCAGCTCCCGCAAGCAGCTCTGGGCCGAGACAGACGCCAACCCGGATGCACAGAAGACGGCACTTGCCGTAGGAAGCACTGCAGGAGTGGCAAAGATGACAGAGCTGGAAAAGATTACAAGCATCCTTCTCGAAAAGCTTTCACCCGATATCTTCACTAAACTGGGCCCCAATCTAACGCCTACGGGGACCTCGCACGACCACCCCTTGTCCGTGCCCATGCCGGTGTCAAAGAGAATGGAAGGCCGAATGCCTGCACAGAGCCAAAGCGAAGCCGGCAAGCCCAAAATCCTCGCAGCCACAAAGAAGCCTCTCACTAACGGCAGAAATAACGGCAGTGAACGACTCCCAACCACACCAGCTGCCAAGTCTGGAAACGGTAAGCGTAACTCTTGCTGCCTTTGTTTTGCATTGCGTATTCTCTCTCAACTGTTTCTCGGGTCATGGTTGAGCCTCTTCACCCAAATCAGAGCCTAATTAGTGCAGAGGATAGGCAGGACGGCGAGGAATGGTCAATTGTGAACTATCCTTACGGGATAGAGCCCGACAAGCCGAGTGATGAGCTACTCCCATTGGAGTGATACGATCTCACGAAGACAATGGATTCTTACGGGCGCGGGGGGATGAGACTCGGGGCTCTGTGGGCTATGAATTTGGACGACAGTCGGAATGGATATGGCGTAACGCGGGACTGGGACTGGACTTGAGGCTGCAATGAAGTGCCAATTGTGATGTCACCAACAAAAGCATCTGAATGCTGTTGGAGCACGTCTGGAACGTCATGAAAGACACGTGATATACAGTACAGAAACACTGTTTGTGCCTGTTATACACTGTGCGCGAGCTCATGTATAAAGCCCTAATGACCAAAAGAAAAAAAAGAAAAAAACCACACACATACATTAACACCATTTTGTGGGCCCCAAGGGAGCAAGTAATATTATGATGACAGTCGCCGAGACAAAAGGAAAGAACTACGAGTAAATAGCTCCTTTTGCGACACACTGTATACATATCTGCTTAACAGCCGGCGGTCGCTAAGCGCAATGTGCCCTCCAACAGTCGTAGAAAAGAGCTCTCTGCCCACGGAGGCGAAGCATCAAAGCCGATCTGGAAGAGGGCGATCAGTAGTGACGAGAGGGAGGAGCTGGGCGAGGTCAAACAGTGTATAGAGGATCGTGAATCACACAAAACCGGGTTGCAGCGAAATAAGGCGACAGGCCAGAAAGCCCAATGGGGCATAAAAGTTTGAAGTGCTTGTCATAAACGCAAAAGTGATTTTCTCCGCCCGTCCCCCAGAAGGTCGAGATATGCCCCAAAGTATCTGCAGTGAAAATTTCCGTGTGGCCAACACTAGAGTGGAACATGTGCGCCTAGCAATATTCCGAATAATTTTTTTTCTGGTCCGTCGCCTGTGCTTCCCTGCCCATTTTCTTCATTTTGGTCCCCCCCTCCTTCCTCTCTCTCGCTTTCCTTACATCCTGCATCTGCAATACTGCAAACCCGCACAAAAACTGCCGCCATAGAAACTTCGCCTTCTTGAAAGGCGAATAGGCCCAGGCGACACGATGTCCGTCGCGTCCAAGGTTCGTATTTCGTCTCGTTTCTCTGCTGGCGAGTTGTGCTGTCGCCGTCCGTTTTGCTCCGCGAATCGCATTCCGTGGCCGATGCACCTCCATTGCACGACCGTCCCTGGCGACCAATCTGCTGCGTCTTGCACCTGTGCGCAGCCGGCCGACAGCAATGTCTCCCCGCCCATGGCCTGCCGACCGTCCTGTGCATGGCCTCTCGCCTCTCGGTGGTGCCGGGCGACGGGGTGCGCCGACGGAGGGAGCGACAGCCAATGCCTGTTGTGATGGCACAGAATACCGACGCATATGCTGACCACGATCTTCTTTCTGCAGAACCCATATGACCTCCTCGGTAAGCAAGGCTGGACCCCACCTCGCCTTCTTCACCTGCCTCCCCGCTATACATCCACTCGCCGATCTGAATACCCCGGTTGGTCTGGTTCGGCCTGGTCGGGGCGGCACCGGAACGAGGGGACGGGATGCGGAAAAACAGGCCGATGCATCGCATCGCTATGCGCCTTTGATGCGGACCGATGCTCGCTGCCGGCACACAGACAGCTAACATGAGGCCTGCTTCTCCATAGGCAACGAGGATGGTGACGTGGACGCTGCTCCCGCACAGGCCCCTGGTCGGACCGCAAAGGATGCCAAGCCCCAGGCTGCTCCCCGGCGCGCGGCTGGCAACGATGCCGGTAGGTTTTTTTTTTTTTTGATGGCAGCTGTCCTGCTTGGCCGAGTTCGGGACGAGCGCTGACCAGGTCCCCCTTATCCGGATTACAGCCTTCCGTGACCGCAACGCTGGCAGCGACCGCAACCGGGTGAAGTCCACAGAGGAGGCACCACGCGGCGGTGCCCGTGGTGGCCGGGAAGCCCGTGTCCGTGGCGGTATGTGTTTCATGAAAGCCCGTCTGCGCCCATGCATCGTTGTGCTGACTGGGTTTGGACAGGACGTGGCGGCCGCTTCCCCCGTGAGCGCGATGACCGGCACTCCAAGGGTCTCCCTGGGTATGTATCTGACTCTCCTTCCGCAAGACTGCCGTCGCGGGCTTGTTGCTGACACGTCTTGGCATGGCAGTGCTACGGAGAAGCACGCGGGTGGCCACACCGAGGGCGACGCGGAGAAGAAGGACGAGGAGGCTGGTGCGGCGATCGCCAAGAGCGACGAGAAGGCAGCGATTGCCGAGGACGCCGCGGCGGTCGACGAGGAGCCGGAGGAGAAGCAGGTGACGCTGGACGACTACCTCGCCCAGCAGGCCGAGAAGAAGCTGAGCCTGGACGCGCAGCTGGCGGTGCGCCAGGCCAACGAGGGCACCAAGATCGACAAGAAGTGGTCCTCGGCAAAGGCGCTGGTCAAGGAGGAGGACGACGACTTCATCTCGGGCTCGAGCGGCAAGGCGAAGCGCGAGCGCGAGCGCAAGGTCAAGCAGATCCTCGAGATCGACCAGCGCTACGTCGAGCCGGAGCGGTCCTTTGGCGGTGCCCGCGGCGGCCGTGGCGGCCGTGGCGGCGAGCGCGGCGGCGAGTTCCGCGGTGGCCGTGGCGCTCGTGGCGGCGACCGTGGCGACCGCGCCGACCGTGGCGACCGTGCCGAGCGCGGCGACCGTGCTGAGCGCGGCGAGTTCCGTGGCGGCCGTGGCGTTCCCCGTGGCGGCCCTCGTGGCGGCAGCCGTGGCCGTGGTGAGCCTCGCGGTGCCTTCCGCGGCGCTGCTGCTGCTGCCCCCCATGGCGCTTCTCGTGGCGTCGAGCTCAACCCCAAGGACGAGAACGCTTTCCCCAGCCTGGGCAGCAACTAGAGCGGATGCCGCTGCTGTCTGTCTGTCGCCTCCGCTCGAGGCGTAAAGCTGAAAGCTGACGTGAAAAGGACACAGGAAGGGGGGGGAGGGGGGGGGGAGGGTTCCGGCCAGGTCTGGGAATGTTCTCGGGAGAACGAAGAACAACAAAAAAGGGGCACATCCAACACTCATATTCAAAATCATACTTCAAAATAAAAAAACAAACAGATCCTCAATTTTCCAGGCTTTTTTTTGTCCTCTGGCCGACGACATACAGGACTGTTTCGAGGCAGTGCCGTTTCTGCAAAGGGAGCGGTGGGATTCGGGGGCCGGTGGTCTAGGCGGTGGTGATGTGGTGAACAAATAAAAAAAAGTTCTTTCTTCCTGTTCATCGAGAGGGCTCTCGGGGCCCAAGAGCAAAGGGTGCAGCATGGTACAGAAATGGGCATCTCGGTTCTTGTCTATCTGCTCTCTAGCTGCTGCATGCTATTTCGTTTTCTTCACTGGCTGTTGTGTCATGAGGGATATGCCTGCAAGTGATGATCTGGTTCGTCTAGTGATGTTGCTGTCGTGGTCTCCTCAAAGGGATTCCCGTAGTCTGATGTGTGCCTTTTGTTCTCTGGTTTCTCGGAGACAGCGTCTAGTTCCGAACAGCGTGAGTCTACGAACAAGGGCACTGTTCACCGATGCACGGCACTGCATACCATATATATCCAGCCGCAGACACTGAACCTTTTTTTGCCCTACAAGTCTCTCCTTACATTCTGCTCTCCTTACATTCTGCTCAAAGACTGAGCCATGGGAAACGCGTCGACAAAGGAGGCTGTGGCCGTTGCACGAGAGCAGTGCCCGTCCGCCTCGGCGACAGACCCGGGGACTCCCCCGAGCACGCCGATGCGGGTCTGGGAGGACGAGCTGGCAGCTGGCCTGCGCTCGCGCGACTCGGGCCCGGAGGACCGTGGCTGTAGCGGCAGCCACCAGCCGTCTGCGCCGGGCGTCGCCATGCTGCCGGCAGCGAGAATGGGCCAAGAGCTGTTGCACCAGCTGTGGCACAAGGGGACGGCCGTGGCCGGTGGGACGAAACTCGAGCTCGAGCTGGACGACGAGTGGACGCCACCTCTCTGGATCTGATGGTGGATTACACGACAGCACAGAAATATCGGATGTATTGCATCTCTTACACGCACAGACAAATAGGAACACAGGGAGCAGAGGGAGCAGAGGGGAACAGAAGAAACAGTAGACCAGTAGAAGAGACAGACCCAAAGAATACGCTCAAAACAAGACGCCTGTAGAAACAGACGGTAGCAGATACTGAAGAAACAAAAAAACACATATGCTTCCCGTCGCTGTCATGCCGCTACCACCCAAATATCACAAGACGCGGAATGCAGCTTACCCACCCTAACTCGAGAAAAATACACTTATATGCCATACCTTTGCAACCTGCCCGGAGCGCATGCGCTCTCCTTCACTTCCACAGCCGCCGGACGGCTCCGCCGACGTCGATGCCCACGCTGGTCACCAGCAGGGCCACGTTGAAGACGGCCATGAGGTAAAAGGGGGCGCCCGTGGACCAGGAGTCGAACAGGTAGCCGCCCAGCTTGGTGAGCAGCAGGATGGCAGCCCCGCCGCACCACGAGTAGACGCCGGCGATGGAGCCCTTGAGGCGGATGCGCGAGGCAGCGGCCTCGGAGGAGGGCAAGAGGCTGCGGTCGGCCTCGGCCTCGGCATCGACGCCGCTGTAGGAGCCGGTGGCATCGCGACCGGGGACCAGGAGAGGGGCGGCTTCGGGCGCGTCGGCGGCGGCCAGGCCCTTGCCGGTCTGGACGTCGGCCGCCAGCACGCCCTTGCCCAGGGCGCCGAGGCTGCAGACGATGGCGCCGATCTGGCTGACGCCGATCAGGGTGGCGGCGAGGAAGACGACGGGCGAGCCGCCGCGGCCGGCATCGTTGCGGAACTCGGGGCTGGGCAGCAGCGGGAAGAGGAGGTAGCCGACGATGCCAAAGAGGCTGGCGACGACGACGGGCACGTTGACGCGGCCGGAGCGGCGGCTCGAGAGGTAGCCGAACAGCGGGGCGCACAGCAGGCCCATCAGCTGGGCGACGCCGGTCAGGATGGAGGCCAGCACGTAGGCGGCGCGACACTCCTTCTTCAGCTCGGGCGACGAGTCGTGGGGCGAGCCCTGGCAGTAGCCGTTGCGGATGAAGAAGGCGTTGACAAAGAGCGGCACGAAGAGCGAGATGGCCACGGTGGAGGCCCGGGCCACGAAGCCGCCCAGGTAGCCGAGGGCAATGTCCGCGTCGGTGAAGCCGAGCCGCACAGAGTCGCGCAGCAGCCGCCAGTAGGGCACGGGCACGGGCACGGGGCCGGCGGTGGCGGCCGCCATGGCCGACGAGGCCGAGGCGAACAGGTCCGGCCGGCCCTCGGCGAGCACCTGCTCGATGCTGACCAGCTCGTCGCGGTGGGATCGTGCTGTCGGCGGAGCGGCCGGACACGACGGCGACGGCGACGGCGAGGAGGCGGGCCGGCCCAGCAGCATGCGCCAGCCCTTGCCCTCCTCGCCACGCAGGCCGCGCAGGCCGAAGAAGACAAAGACGGCGACGAGCAGGGCGACGACGGCGACGACGTAGAAGCTGTGGGCCACGGCCTCGGCCATGGTGATGCCGTCGATGCGGCCGAACTGGGCCGGCAGCGGCAGGAACAGCGAGAGGGCCACGAGGGCGCCGCAGCCGGTGAAGACGCCGACGAAGCCGGCGAGCTTGCCGGGCCGGCTGGCCGTCTGGCCGGCGTCGTGGCCGTCCTCCTCGTTGTCGTCGTCGTCGTCGTCGTCGTCGTCGTGCTCGCGCAGCTGGCTCTCGGCGAAGCGCTCGGGCGTGATGGTCAGCTGGGACTCGAGCGAGAGCGCGCTGTCGCGGGGGTTGCGTCTCGGCTTGGGCGGCAAGGCGGGCGGGCTGTCGGTACGGCCGTGGGAGGCGTCGTCGGCCGTCTCGGCCGTCTCGGCCGTCTCGGCCGTCAGCGATGGCAGGATGGCCGTGACCATTGTGGCCCTGGAGAAGGGGTTAGCAAGAGGACGAGGGCCGGCGCCGGGAGAGACGCAACGTACGCAGCGGTGGCACCAATGGCAAAGAGGATGCGGGCCAGCAGCAGCTGGGGATACACATTGACCGCGCGGACGGACAGGACGAGGGCGAGGGCGATGACGGCATAGCCGATGACGGCGACGAGACGCACGCCCAGACGGTCGGACACCAGCCCCCAGACGGGACAGGCGACGAGCGCGACGAGCTCGTCGACGAAGCCGAGCGTGCCGACAATGTCGCCGACGCCCTTCTTGACGCCGATGCGGTCGGTGATGACAAAGGAGATGCTGCTGTTGAGGAAGACCAGAAACGAGATGGAGAAGAGCGAGATGCCCAGCAGGTACGTGGCGGCCTGCAGCGGCGTCGTGGACCGCGCAAACGGCAGCCTGCGCATGATGGACACGGCCATGGTGGAGAGGGGGGGGGGAGGTGGAGCGAGAGAGGGTCGGAGAGGTGGGAGAGGTTGTGGGGAGAGGAGAGGGTGGAGGGAGACGGTGATGATCAGAGCGTGGACGAGGCTGAGAAGGAGCTCAACAGAGAGTGAAAAAGGGCGAGGGGGACGAGAGACGGGCCAGATGATCCACGCAGATGCAACAGTCGCCAGACGGAAAACCAGATCGGCTTGTTCGGAGACCGACAGCTCCCCTGGACAAAAAAAAAGGGTCAAGGGAGAGAGAGAATGGATGCTCACGCGAGGAGACGTCGCGTCGTCTCGAGAATGGCGGCTATACGAGTTGTAAGAGCTTGGCTTCTATACCAGGCGGAGCTATCTTACAAAGGACCTACTATGTACAGAGAGAAGGAAGGAGCACTAGCGTGGCAGCTGCACGGGTGCTGGAGCAGCCCCAAAACGCGGGGCTCTCCAGGGCGGCGAGCGCTGTGCTGTGGCGGCTTCAGGCGGGTGGCCGAGGTCGGACAGCAGGCGCAGCAGGGCCGCGGCTTGCTGCGGGCGTGTTTCACCGCCTTATCGTCCGATCATGGGCTGGCGATAGCATTATTTTTACGTGGGGATTTTTTCTTCTTCACCCACACGCGGGCCATTTCTGGGCAGACTCTTGCGGCGGGTGTACTCTAGCCGCGTCGGTTGTCGCCCGTTTGTCACCAGTTGCCCTCTCGTCTCTCGTCTCTCGTCTTTCGTCTCGCGCGCACGCCATGTCGGCCTCTCTGCCCGGCAGCCGCGAGCTGCCCGCCTCCCAGTACGACCTCAGCACGTACTGGGGCCGCGTCCAGCACACGGCCGGCATCACGGACCCCAGGCAAGTGCCCTGGCCGGGGGCCTGCATCCGCTCCACGGCCGGTTGGCTGACACACACAACAGGACCCTGCTGGTCGGCAGCGCCGGACTGGAGCAGGCCAAGCGGGCCATTATCGCCTACAAGCAGGGCGAGGTCGAGGAGATGACGCCGGCGCTGTGGCAGGCCAAGAAGATTGTCGACGCCACGCTGCACCCGGACACGGGCGAGCCGGTGCTGCTGCCGTTCCGCATGTCCTGCTTCGTGCTGACCAACCTGGTGGTCACGGCCGGCATGTTGACGCCAGGCCTGGGGGTGAGTTCCTGTCGGCCGGCCCCACCGCGAGAGAGCCCCTTCCGAGCTGACCGGGACAGACCGCCGGCACGGTGCTGTGGCAGATCGCCAACCAGTCGGTCAACGTGGCGGTCAACAGCTCCAACGCCAACAAGTCGTCGCCGCTGACGTACGGCAAGCTGGCCCAGTCCTACTGCCTGGCCGTCGGCGCCTCGTGCTCCGTCGCCGTCGGGCTCAACAGCCTGGTGCCGCGCCTGCGCCACCTCGCCCCGTCCACCCGCCTCGTGCTCGGCCGCCTCGTGCCCTTTGCCGCCGTCGCCAGCGCCGGCGCCCTCAACGTCTTCCTCATGCGCGGCGAGGAGATGCGCTCCGGCATCGACGTCTACCCCGTCTCCGTCGACGGCGCCGCCGCCCCCGACTCCCTCGGCCGCAGCAGAAAGGCCGCCGTCCTCGCCGTCGGCGAGACCGCCCTCTCCCGCGTGCTCAACAGCTCGCCCGTCATGGTCATCCCCGCCCTCCTCCTCGTCCGCCTGCAGCGCGCCGCCTGGCTGCAGCAGCGCCCCCGCCTCACCCTGCCCGTCAACCTCGGCCTCATCACCGCCACCAGCTTCGCCGTCCTGCCCCTCGCCCTCGCCGCCTTTCCCCAGCGCCAGAAGATCGCCGCCGACTCGCTGGAGCCCGAGTTCCACGGCCGCGGCGGCGCCGCCGGCCTGGTCGAGTTCAACCGGGGTATCTAGAGCGGGGGGGGACAGAGTGGAGGGGAGAGTGGAGGAGAGAGTGGAGAGCGGAGAGGTGCAAGGGTAGGTAGCCAGAGACCGGAGTCTGTGGGCTTCACAGCACCGCTAAGACAGTCACGAGTTGTCGAGAGATCGACGACCTGGTAGCAAAATGGACTACAAGGGCAAGACGGAAGCGATGTCCCCCCCATTGATTATGTAATGCATCTTGCCGGAGACAAGGGCCTTTTTGTTGGGAAGACTCGAAACGTGACTCCATTCTGCGACGGCAATGCTCCAAAACGGCAAACTCCGTACTCTGGACGGAATAGATCCGTTTGGAAGCGCCTGCGGGCTAACGGTTAGCCTGTCTGTTCCTTCCACACCTCAAACCGGTCCTCGAACGCGCAGTCTGCCGCACAGCTGAACAGGACTCTTCCCGCGGCCTTGCAGGAGAGTTGCACGCGAGTATCAGTCAGCCGTCGAGCAGATGCCGTTGGATCCGCAGCAGCATTGAGCAGCGGCAAAGATTGAGACAAGGAACGGATACTTGAAAGACTTGGTTCTTTGCCTGCAGCTAGGCAGTTGAGAACCACTTTTGCGGAGTCAAGGCCGGAAGGCGGTGTTAAAGGCACGTGGTCTTACCGTCCTGTATTCCCTCCTACGTTAGAGGTCGTCATCGCCCCGCCTGTCTTGGGATATCGTAACAGATATCTTACAGGGCGAGAGGAGGTCGGGTTAGTTCTGATCAGATACGGCCCCGGCCGGTCTCAGTCGGCTGCCCCAGGTAGTGGCTAGCATTGAAAGCTGATTGTATTCAACTGGGAGTGGAAAGTCTGTCGTCTTTTCAGTATGTGTCTTTTCTACCTCCTAGAGTCTGATCAGAGAGTCACTGCCTGGAGAGGGAGAAACTTGCGCGAAGGCAGTGTCAGTGCCACCAACTACCGTGCCAATAAGTCTCCTCATCTTCGACGTTACCAGCGCGTCGGACTCGGACAACGGGCTGCGGCGCTCCGAGTTGACCTAGGGATGGTCCAGGCGGGTGTTGTTAATTATCCAAAGGCGCCGTCGGGCTTGTCGCAGACATTTTGGGCCGCGACCCCGACATGGTCAAAGGCGGTGTTAAGAGACACGTGACCTACAGCAGAGGTTTGATTGGCTACAGTAAGGACCCACTTCTGCGTCCTGTATTTGTTGCATCTACTATGTAGTACTCCGTAATCTCCTACGTTAAGTACTCCGTAATGCTATTGTTTATCGCCAGGCTGTGCACCTGGGCACCTGAATGCTCCCTGAGCCGCTGGCCGTCGATTCCTACTCGTTGCATCTGGGGGATTGGCAAGCGCAGCTGTGGCGCTCCACCCGCGCCTCCCTCGGCTCTGATTCCCCTGCTTCTCGTCATAAGGCACAGCGATCCATGTTCCTTTCAGTTCTTTTTCAGGTTTTTTCCCCCTCAACCTTTACCGTTTACGTTTGGCCGTCTCAGTGGCGACTTTCCGCTCCTGTTGCACAACAACCGTGTCGGTCAACTGATGCAACCCTTTTTTTTTTTCCTTTTTCTGATTTTTGAGACAGGCGGTCTTGTTGCCCGGCAGTGCGGCAGTGCGGCAGGGGCCTCTAGCCCTTTCCAGGGGGGGTAATAACAGGATGGGCAGCGCGTAGGCGCTACCACGGTGCTGCGACAACCTTCTTTTCAGTGGGGGTCCATGCTTGCTTCACTGCAGGACCTTTGTGCGAAAGGCAGAAAAAGTGTCTTTGTATCTTACGTAGCGTAGTGACGAGTAGGGTGGACACCCGATTCAACAAAATGTGAATGGACGTGTGAAGACGAGACAGCACACTCGCTGCCCTGCGGCGCTGCACGTAGGATATATCTTGACACTCCGTAGTCCATTCCCGCAGTCGTAATCCCGGCAGACGTCTGCCTCTGCATCCTTCGCCCAAAGTGCCTGTTTCGAACAACTGTCTCGTATCGAAAGGCTGCTTCGCTGTTTCTGCTGCCATTTTCCACCTGACACAGGGCTCCTTCCTTCCAGATTTACCGGATACAGTGCTTCCGCCAGTTCGCACGGTGAGGCAAAGGAAACCCAGACACAGCCAAAAGACATCGACAACACGCAGAAGACGAGGGGAAATTCAGACCGGCTAGTCTGGACAGGGCCAGCGGATATTTCGATTTTGCAAAAGGCCAGGAGGGAAGCCGGCAAGGCACGCAAAAAGCTGGCCGAGCGCTATGGACAGAGTGCCGTGCTGCGTGACGAGAGATAAGAACCGCTACCCAGCTCCGCAAGTCTCTCTGCACCGTCTGAGCAGCTCCTTCCCCTCCCAGCCAACACCCGTCCCAAGCCAGCCAGCCGCGCCCCCCCTTCTCCGCCTGCAAAATTGTATGGCGAGACGCACGCAACACCACGACAGCAAACTACTGGCCGGCCTCTAGGGCATTTTCCCTTCCCACTCCCTCTCTCTTTCCCTCTCTCTCTCCTCTCTCTCTCTCGTCTCCCGCTCCTCGGCCTCTCCTGTCTGCTCTTCACTCGTCTCTTTCCTGTCTCTCAAACCTGGAGTTTGCTCTTCCGACCCACCCCTTCTCTTGTCGTTTCAACCGTTACCTGCTCTGAATTTCCACCTGCGAAAAAACGAGCTCGGAAAATTCGACACCCGGCCGACGCCTCGTCATTCCGCTCTCTCCCACACTCCACACCTTTAGAAGCCAGAGCACCAGCCGTCGTGACCGTCCGGAGAGGCCTTTGGCTCGTGGGAAAAGGGCCGAGAATTTCAGACAGTCGAAAAATCTAAGCAGTCGCGGCCAGAGGTCAGACTGGCCGCTTTTCTGCCCACGGCCTGCCCCCCCCAGAAGCAAAAACAGGCACCCCCTAGGCCGATGTGTTTTGGGGCTTAGCCCGCTAAACACTCGTCCTCTGCCGCTAACCGTCCGCTGTATCCCCGGGGCGATACACGCACCACACACCCCCACGGCTCACCCCCTCTGTCGCCCTTCCCATTTCTCGCTGTCCGTCCATCTCTCGTCGCCTCGTCGTGTCTCCCCCAGACGAGTCAATTGACCACAACACGCTGCAACCTCACCACAATGTCGACGCCAACGACGGCCACTGCGACGCTGCCCCAATATTCCAGCTTCCACTCCTTCCCTCACCAGTCGTCCTACCTGCAGACACTTCCTGCGCCATATCCCCAGGTCTCGACCCCGACCAGCGTCCATCTTCCTCCGCCAGCAGCCATGACCAACGGGGTGGCCGTGTCGAGCCACTCGCGGACGCTCTATCCCGGCCACGGCAGCCAGCACGACGCCGCCGCCAACGCCTCGCAGTCTCACTACACCACCGCCCGAGATGCCAGCGGAGCCGCGCCAATACACGGCACAGCAGCCACCGAAACCCCGACACAGACCACCGTGGCCACGGCTGCGCCCTCTCCATCTCCGGACGGCACGCTGCTCTCGCGAAAGCGACGTCGGTCCGGCCCTCCCGACTGGGAGTCGTTTTACAAAAACGGCCTGCCGCAGGAGGTGATTGTCATTGAAGACACGCCCGAGCGAGACGAACAGGCTGCAGACGCTGGCACAGGCTCAGGCTCAGGCTCAGGCTCAGGCTCAGGCACAGGCACAGGCACCTATGGCAGCGGCAGCGCCGCGTCACGAAATGGAGGCATCGCCCCTGCTGCTGCCTACCACAGCGAAGCACAGGCCCCGAACGGGGATCAGCAGCATTCGGCCAAGAAGCGGAGGCGACTCGACGAGTCGCTGTCGACGACGACCAGCACGCTGGTTGCGAGCGGCCGCTACGACCCCGTTTACAATTATGCACAACCCAGCGGGTCTACAGCCTCCAGCGAGCGGACCGGCTCCAACTCGTTTGCAAATGCCGCCGCCACAGCTGCCAACACCGCGACCTCGTCGCTCGCATCGACCCGCGGCTATCCTCCGGCCTACGAGCCCGTCGCTGCCACCCAGAAGCTGAGGAGGACCACCCGTCAGCAGGCTGCGAACGAGTCCAAGAAGAGAGACCCGGATGTGACTGCTATGGGCCTCGCATTTACCCACTATCGCCCACCGGCTCTTCCGCCCGTAAAGGCTGCCGAGGTCGAGGTCAAGGTCATCCATGACGTACGTCAATCTCTCATCTCGCCTTCTCTGCTGCCATCTCTATTATCTCTGTTTTATTTCGCGATGCTGCCTCTGTACTTTGCTGACGATTCCGCTCCAGGCACGCTACGACAAGAACATCAAGGTTGATGACGAGGACGGCCATTACATTGTTGTGCCAGATGCCGATTTGACAGAACGATGTATGTCTCGTTCCCGAGCACACCCCCCCCCCCGGAATACTGCGGCGACTGACTGACGTGTTGCAGACCAATTGGTCAAGCTGCTCGGCCAAGGCACATTTGGCAAGGTCGTCCAGGCCCGTGACCGCCGGAACAAGAAGCTGGTCGCCATCAAGATCATCCGCTCCGTGCAGAAATACCGCGATGCGTCCCGCATAGAACTGCGTGTTCTCGAGACGCTCAAGGCCAACGACCGCGAGAACCGGAACCGTTGCATCCACCTGTTTGAATGCTTCGACTTCCGCGGCCACATCTGCATCGTGATGGACCTCTTGGGCCAGAGCATCTTTGACTTTCTCAAGGGCAACACCTTCGTTCCATTCCCCAACAGCCAGATACAAAGCTTCGCACGCCAGCTCTTCACCAGCGTTGCATGTGAGTAGTTGCAGCCTTGCCACGCCGCGCGGCCTCCAATGCTTCTTCTCCCACCTGCTGACAAGATGACAACCTGCAGTCCTGCACGATCTCCAACTGATCCACACGGATCTGAAGCCCGAAAACATCCTTCTCGTCGATGCCAACTACCAGACGTTTACATACAACCGCAAGATCCCGTCATCGTCCACCATTGTCGCCCGGCAGGCCTCGCAGCGAAAGGTTCTTCTGGACACGGAAATACGGCTCATCGACTTTGGGTCAGCCACGTTCCAGGACGAGTATCACTCGTCCGTCGTGTCCACCCGGCACTACCGGGCTCCTGAAATCATTCTGGGCCTGGGCTGGTCATTCCCCTGCGATATTTGGAGCATAGGATGCATTCTGGTGGAGTTTTTCACGGGCGACGCGCTCTTCCAGACGCACGATAATCTCGAGCACCTGGCAATGATGGAGGCCGTGTGCGACTGTCGAATAGATACCCACCTCGTGCAGCAGGTGACCAAGTCGACTCGGCACGGAGGCAACCCGGCGTCAAAGTGCGTTTTTTTTTATTTTTATATTCGTCTTGCAAAAGCCAAGCTCGTTGCGTGTGCTGACCGGTCTACAGATACTTCAAGAGGGCAAAGCTGAACTACCCAACGCCAGAAACGACGCGGGCGTCTCGGAGATTTGTCAAGGCCATGAAGAGGCTGAACGTGAGTGGACGAGATGGGACGGAGAACAAGACGGGAGCTTTCCGCTGACAGCATTCTACAGGACATCATCCCACGCAGCAATAATTTCTTGAAGCAGTTCCTGGATCTACTCAAACGCATATTTATCTACGACCCTGCCAAACGCATCACGGCAAAGGAAGCGCTGCTACACCCTTGGTTCCGGGAGGTGGCGCTGCAGGACGACGGGACGGTGGCGGCGAAGATCCGCCAAGAGCGGGCAGCGGCGGCCAGCTGAGATGCGTTGGAGCATCTGGAGCATCTGAAGCATCTGAAGCATTTGAAGCATTTGAAGCATCTAAAGCACTCGAAGCATCAAAGCATCGAAGCATCGAAGCATCCCGCGGCCGCCTGGTTGGATAGGCAGACGGACGAGGAATCTTGGGCCCGGTATGTCTGCCTGGCGGCAACATATGTGGGCGTCTGGCGAAGAGCACGACTCGCTGCTGTTGTATATGTGGACATGTGGAAAACTACTGGCATAGGGATTACATGGGATTACGGAGAACACGATCATGGCTGCTTTAGCAGGGGGGCGTATCGAATCGAACGGGGCGGGAAAGCGAAGAGGCTAATCTGGGGTTTGATTCTCTGGCGTTATTTTGTTGCTTTGCCATGTCACTGTGTCTGCCATTGTTTGTTTCTTTGGTCGAAGCGGCCACCTCTTATACCAACACGGTCTATTGGGCTGAGGACAGCCAGTATGCGATGTGTCCTAATTTATGGAACTCAACGGGTGGTTTTCTTTCCCAACACGAAGGAGTCTTGGACGGGCAGATATAACGGGGATATTTTGCCAAGGGGGGGGGGGGGGGGCATTCATCATGCTGCCATGCCGGGTCATACGGGAACGAGCAGGAAAACAGCACTGCGACGATGAAGACGAATAAAAGCTGCATCGAGATGTCGAGGTTTTTGCACGCCCACAAGCCGAAACACGGCCGATTCGGAGATGAACAGGACGACGGCCGTTCTGTGCTCCCGCTTTGCCCTTTTGTGACAGTGAAAGGCTTTGTTCACTACACCGCGTCCCTTTCTCTGAGCTGTTCAGCAGTGAACTGTTACCTTGCTGTTCTGCCAACGTCCCATGCTATTTAATAGGAGAGCGGGTGCATATCCGCCCCCTTGCAACGACTTCTCTCCTCTGCTAACCAAGTTCTTACGAACAAAGACCACAAGCTACCGGTGGGACACCACGACGCCAACGCACAGGCGACAGACGCAGCGGTCTCTTTGTTCTTTGCGATCGATCTTCTTCCGACAAACAGGACAGGAGACTGGATACGTGACGAGACCAGGTGAGCAAACAAAGTCCTCTCCCTGTACCTTACATTACCCAGAGACCCGGACACGTACACTCACGACGATGGGTATCTCTCTGCACGACACGCCGCGGAGCGACCTGGAGGCGCTGGCGGCGATGCTGTCGCTGCCGACGGACCACCTGGACAGCGTGGACACGGCAGGGACGGTGCGTCCGTCCGGCGGGTGGCTGGCGGACCAGGCGGCGCTGACGGCACGGCTGCCGGGCGGGCTGCTGCGGCCGCATGCGCCGCTGAACTGGGCGGTGCAGGCGTCGCAGATGGCCAAGAAGGTGGCGATGGGGGTGTCTGGCGGCGGCGACGCGCTGGCGGCGCGGGCGGCGACGGAGGGGGTGCGTCTGGAGGCGAAGCTGCCGCCGCGCGCGGCGCCGACGGTGCTCTGCCCGGCACACCGCAAGATGCACCCGGAGCTGATGCGGGAGGTGTTTTACTACGTGACGCGCGAGGTGGCAGACCGGGCGGATCCGGTGCGGCGACACGGACGCCGGGGCGACAGCAGCGAAAGCGGAAGCGGAAAAGGAAGCGAAAAAGGAAGCGGAAGCGGAAGCGGAAACGGAAACGAAAGCGGAAACGGTAGCGACCAGTGCGAATACGTCATGTGCCGGTCACCGGCGGTGCGCGACTGGGGCAACCGTATGCTGGGGGTCAGCGCGCTGTGGTGCGACCGGAACACGTTTGCGAGCCTGGAGCAGGGGACGCTGGGCACGAGCAGCGCAGCCGGGGCGGCCGAGGCGGCGGCGGCGGCCCCCCGGCGGCGCATCGAGGACGGACAGCGGATGCCGCACCTGGAGCTGCCGTGCGAGGTGTGCGTGCTGGCGGCGGTGGCAGCGCAGAGCCAGACGCTGATCGACCTGCAGGCGTCGATGCTGAGCCGGATGGCGCTGGAGGCGTACGGACGGCGACGGAGGTGGGAGAAGGAGGAGGAGAGGAAGCGGAGGGGGGGGGGACGTGGAGGGAAGGCGAAGGAGGAGAAGCACGAGAAGCACGAGAAGCACGAGAAGCACGAGAACGACCAGCATGGGCTCAAGAACCTCGAATTCATGCCCAAGCACTACCCACACCTGTGGCGCGTGGTGGAGTCGTGGGTCGGGGCGTTTGGCGCCGACGACGAGGCGGAGATCCGACGGCGCAGCCAGGCGCTGGCCAAGGATCTCTACGTGGTGCGGCGGTGCGAGTGTCGACGGCGACGACGGCTGGACGAGAGGCGGCTGGGCCGCCACTACCACTACCTGCACTCGCGGTACCAGAACGGCGGCGGGCCGGGCGGGAGCAGCCGCGGCGGCGCGTGTCCGGCGCGCATGGCCACCAAACACGGCCATCGGCTGCCGCTGCCGCTGTTGCCGCGAAGCCAGGATGCCTGGGCCTGGCTGACGGATCTGGGAGAGGGGGGAGAGGGGAGAGAGGGGAGAGAGGGGAGAGAGGGGAGAGAGGGGAGAGAGGGGGGAGAAGGGGTGGCCGAGGACGGCAACGTCAAAGCCGGGGGCCCTCTCCGGGCCAGCCGCGTCTACCAGCGAGGCGCAGGTGTGGCAGGGGAGGAGCCGGGGTGCCCGGGGGGACCTGACGGGCCAGAGTGGGCAGAGCAGTCCGAGGAGACGCCCGAGGAGACGGCCGCGTGGGAAGAGGCATATCGACGTCACGTGCTCGAGAGCAGGTCCGAGGTGGCCGAGGTGGTCGTAGCCGAGGACGAGGCGTCGTTTGTCACCATGACGGTCCACACCGAGGCCGTTCCGCGACGAGAGGCCCGAGAAGAGGCGGTGCCGCCGCCCACGCCCATCCCGGAACTGCCGACGCCGCCGCCGTCGCCCCCGGCAGCACCGGCGTCGAGCGTGTACTCGGGGTCGCGGTCGCGGGCCCACGTGACTCGGCACGTGACGGCTCGGCCGGGAGCGCCGCCACCGCCGAGGACGACGTCGACGTTCCGGCCGCCGGCGGGCGTGCACAAGGCGGCGACGCCGGCGTCGTACGTGGCGCTGCAGGCGGACGTGACGGCGTCGTTTGGGGGGGCTGCAGGCGGCCACCAGCTGCGGCACTCGCTGCTGCGCAGCCACGACGACGGCGCGTCGACGGTGCTGCCCGAGGACTCGATCAGCTGCGTCATGGGCCGGCAGCAGCAGCGGGCGGCGCGCGAGCAGGAGCGCGAGCAGGAGCGCGAGCAGGCGTGGCAGGCGCGGCGGGAGCGGCGGCGGGAGCGCGAGGAGCGGCAGCGGCAGAGAGAGGGCGGCGGCGGTGGCGGCGGCGGTGGCGGTGGAAAAAGCGGCAGCAGCGGCAGGGGAAAAGGAAGCGGCAGTGGCGGCAGCAGCAGGGGGCACGGCAGCACCAACACAAGCTACCCCCCGGCCTCTCGCCGTCCGCCCCATCGCGACCTCCCACGCCACCGCCAGCAGGCGGCTACAGCCCCCAAGCCGGCATCGCGGACACCGACGGATGCCGGGACCGAGTGCACGGCGGCGACCAAGTGGCCGTCTTCGCGGAGGTGAAGGGGACGCCGGGATGTAAGTGCGATTACGTAAGCATGAGTAAGTGTAGATGGAGGATGGATTTTGGATTGGATACATTGGAGGGCTAGGTACTTCAAAGGAGTTGTATTTTTGGTTGGAGCGGTGCCATGACTTGCGCCTTTTACATGTGACGATATAGATGTCCGTCTGCTGTTCCGTCTGCTGCCCGTCTGCTGAATCCGTCTGCTGAATCTGTCTGCTGAATCCGTCTGCTGTCCGTCTGCTGAATGGCCATCTGCCTACACCCCCCCCTTCATCCTCTATCCTCCCCGTCATACAGCTTCTGCAGGGCGGGCAGAAAGGCGGCGGCGGCCTGGAAGTCGCGCAGACGCACGCGCATGTGGTCAAAGGCGACGAGGACGTGCATGCCGGGCGGGGCGGCGTCGTGGCGCTGGTCGTCGTCGTCGGCGAAGAGGGGGATCTTGGGGTAGCGCTGGGAGAAGTGGGTGAGCAGGACGCGGCGGGCGGCCATGCGGCGGGCGACGTGCAGGGCCTCGCCCATGGTGGAGTGCTTCTTGGCCACGGCCTCGCCGGCGAGCTCGTCGTCAAAGGTGCTCTCGTGGATGAGCAGCGTGGCGTCGCGGCCGAGGGCGGCAAAGTCGCCCGACGGCCGGCAGTCGCCCGAGTAGGCCACGCGCAGCGGCGGGCTGTCGGCCGGCGCGTCCGGCTGCCGCGGCCACGTGAACACCGTCGCCAGCGCCCCGTGGCAGTGCTCCACGCGGCAGGCGTCGATGCGCTGCACGCCAAACTCGGCCGTCTCTGCCGGCGTCAGCGTCACCGTCGGACACACGCGCCGGAACCGCGCGCTGCTGTCCAGCTCCACCAGGTGCAGCCGGTCCAGGCCGAGGTCCTCGACCTCGGCATACTCCTGCAGCCACTGCAGCATGTTGATGTGCGAGGCCACCATGAGTCGGGGGGGTGGCTGTGGCTGGGAGTGTGGCTGTGGCTGGGATTGTGGCTGAGTCTCGGACGGCGGCTGGTCCTGTGGCTGACCCTGTGGCTGTGCCGCCCCCCCCGTCGCGTCCCGCCACGCCCGGATCACGCTCGCCGTGCCCAGGTGGTGGTCCGCGTGCAGGTGGCTGATCCAGATGGCCCGCAGCTCGCGCAGCGCCTCGGCCAGCCCGGCCGCCCCCAGCATGCGCCGCATCGACCCCAGCGTGTTCTCGCCGCAGTCAAACAGGTAGCTGCCCACGCCCGGCACGCGCACCAGCGTCGCCGACACGTTGCGGTACTTGGACGGCATGGCCGAGCCCGTGCCCAGCGAGATCACCTCGGTGTCGGGGTGGGGGAGGGGCGGCGCAGAGGAGGGTGTTGGCGGCGCTGCCGCTGCCGCTGCCGCTGCCGCACGCGCCCCGTCGGCCAGCGTCAGCACGGCCGGGTCGAGCTCGCGCAGGGCGTCGGCAAAGTCGACGTCGGCAAACACCTTGTTGTCCTCCTCGACGACCTGGGGCGCCAGACGCACGGCCCAGCCGGCACGGGCCAGCTGGTAGGGCGGCTTTTCGTCGGCGTCGGAGCCCGCCGTCGCCGGCACGGCATTGTCAAAGTGCGGCAGCGGGAACCGGTCGGGGTCGATGCGGTGGTGCTTGGCCTGCAGCGTGGCGGCCGAGCCGAGCGCCAGCCGGTTGGCACAGGCGTCGGGCGCGGCGACGACGTGGCGCACGGCCGGGAAGCGCCGCATAAAGGCCAGCAGCCGCGGGTCGGCCGCCAGGCCGGGGCCCAGGATCCAGAACATGGTGTCGACAGGTGCCAGGAGGCCGCCGGCCGTCGTCGGCGATCCCGACGTCCATTCGGGCCGGGCGACAAAGGCATCGACAAAGGAGCCGTCGGGCAGGTCGACGACGGCAAAGGCGGCTCCCGCGACGGCCGGCCCGACGACCATGTCGGGCGTGACGGTGCGGCTGGAGCCGTCGGCGGCCACGGCCGTGACGCTCTCGCCGTTGACCAGCCGGCGGATGTCGCGCTTGGCCACGCCCAGCCGCGCTGCCGCCGCCGCGTCCACCTTGCCGCGCCGCGCGTGGTTGCGCACCACGTAGCAGAGCGACTGGCGCGACGGCGCCGTGCGCGGCAGCGCCTCGATCAGCGCGCCCGGCCACGGCTGCCGCACCAGCACCGGCACGTCCGGCACCGGCTCCGCGCCCTCGCCCGGCAGCGGGCCCGTGTACACCTGCAGGTGGCCGGCCTCGTCGCGCACAAACAGCTTCGCCGGCAGCTTGGCCGCGTGCAGCGACGTCTCCACCAGCGCGTCCAGCTTCCAGTCCGAGTCGAACATGTGCTTCACCACCGACTCCACCATCGCCCGGTCGGCCTCCCAGCTGCTGCTGCTGCTGCTGCCCGCGTCCTCGCCGTCCATGGCGTCGTGGCTGCGCTTCAGCGTCGACGACGGCGGCGGCACCTCCGCATCCTTTGCGCCTCCCGCCGTCACCGGCACGTACCACACCATCATGTTGTCGTCCGCCCAGTCGGCCTCCCGCACCGCCTCCTGTCCGCTGCCCTCTTCACCACCACCACCTGCTGCTGCTGCTGCTGCTGCCGCTGATGCCGGGTCCTCGCGCACCTCGTGCGGCCGGATCGGCATCCCCTTGCGGAACACAAACCGCCGCGCCGTCGCCAGCAGCTGCGTCAGGTTGATGCCGCCGTGGATGTCCAGGCTCCGCGTCTGTTCCACGGCCACCGGCGCCGTCGGGGCTGCCGCCGGCGTCGGGGCCTTGCCGCCCTTTTTGCCCGCCTTCTGCGCCTTCTGTGCCTGCATCGCCTTTTCCGCCTTTTGCGCCTTTTGCGCCTCTTCCGCAATCGCTGCCGCCCGTGCTGCCGACACCACCTCGGCCACGGTCAGGATCATGCCCAGCAGCCCGCCGGCCGTGTGCCAGCCCACGGGGCCCGTCAGGAAGATCTCCTCCACCCGGCTCAGCGACACCTTTTGCTGCACAAACGTGCGCTGCGTGCCCTCGGCCACGTTGCCAAAGAGGTACCGCCGGTTGTCGTGGTGCACCAGCAGACACGTGCCCGGCGTGTCGGCCGTCGGCGCCGTCAGCACCTGCACAAAGTTGAGCATCGACGACACGGGGCGCGGCGGCGGCCGGCGACGGTGGTGCGCCTTGCTGTTGGCGTTGGCGGTGGCGGTGGCGGTGGCGGTGGCGTCTGACGTCCGCTCAAAGAGAAAGAACCGTGCCGCGCTCTTCTTGGTCCGGCGGTGGCGGTAGGCTCGCAGCGCCGTCACCCGGCTCGAGAACAGATCCGGCGGCAGCACCACCCCGTGGAACGGCGCAGACGACGGCGACGTCGACCGCTCGGCCAGCTGCTGTTCGGACGGCCGGCTCGGACGCTGTCTCTTCATCCCTCGCTGGCCGCGAGCTGGACGAGACGCACCGGACGCAGAACAGAAAGCGCCCAAAGACGACACCAAAGACACTCGAGAACGGGACGGGATTCGCAGCTGCCGGAATAGGCGGTTCATCAAGGTCGGCACTCACCGCGCTGGCTGCCCCTGGACTCGCTCAGATTCAATGGCTGCACGTGCGAGCTGCCCTCGACTGAAATCTGTTCCCTGGCGTTGCAGCAGTCTGTATTGCCCTTTTTGGATCTCCATGGTTTTTTTTTGGCCTTTGCCTTCCCTTTGCTTTCCCTTATCGTTATCATACTGTGGCGCCATCAGCCACACAAGAACACGTGACATAGAATCATAGATTGGCTGCAGACTTAAAAGCCGACCCCCCCCCCATAAAATCATCATACAGATAGATCGTCCTGCCCAAAACCGAACGCTGCTATGGAACATATCAAAACACGTCGGATTCGTCCCGACTCTGCCTGGCCTGTCTTTCCCTCAGAAATACAGGCTCTGGCCGGCATACGATATGATAAACTCGCAGCCCAGCCGGCTCTGCTCCTCGTAGTCGAGCAGCTGCTCCAGGATCACCTCCCCGGCCGTCGGCCCGTCCTGGAGCTTCTCCTTGACGTGGATGATGACAATCTTGACGCCCCTGAGCGGCAGCAGCCGTTCCTCCTGCGCGTGCGCGCCCGTATCCATGCCTTCAAACGCACAGTCTGCGTCGCTCAGCGACAGGTCGGCCGTCGGCGTCGAGATGTGCGGAGTGACCGTCGTTCCCGCCGTCGCCGGCGTCGAGGTCGCCGAGTCGTCTGTCTGGCCGCCGACGGCAAGTACCGGATGCACCGTCCGGGGCGAGACCGGCTCGTCTGGTGCCGAGCTGGCCGCCTCGATCGTGATCGGAGGCGCAAAGGGCACCACCGACGCGCCCATGTCCGCGTCCGTCTTCCGCCGGCTGTGGCTGCCTGTCCGCGAGCCCGCCGTCATGCCAGCCGCCACGCTCAGATGGTCTTCGTCTACAGCCCGCCGCTTCCGCTTCCGGCCTTCCCGCTCCCGCTGCTTCTGCTGCTTCTGCTGCTCTGCCTGCTCCTTGAGCACCACGCGGGCCGCCTCCACTTCGGCGGCCAGGTTCGTCAGCTCCTCCACCACAAGCCGGGGCGTGAGGTGGCCATAGAGCCGGTCGAGCGGCTGGGCGTCTTCGTAGCTGCACTCCATAAAGATGGCCGCCAGATGGCCGGCCGCAATCTTGGGGGCTGCCTCCTGCCACACGTGGATGTTGCGCGGCGACAGCGAGATGGAGTCTGGCTCCACGTCGCCAAACATGAGCACCTCGCGGCCCGTCGCCACGTCGCGGATAAAGTACGCGCTCGAGTCGTAGACGCACACGCTCTCGCTGGGCGGCGGCACGGCCATGCCGATCGACTGGCTGGCCCGCCGAGCAGCTGCCGCACCGCTGAGGCCGGACAGCACGGCGTGGCTGTCGCGTCGCGGGAGAGGCTGCAGCAGCTGCTGGTGCTGCTGGTGCGGGTGTGTAAACGGCGACGAGTAGAGGCCCGGACTGGTGCTGAACGACGACATCTGGCGAGACAGCAGGCGCGGGCTCGTGAGGGAAGCAGTGAGACCGCCACCGCCACCGCCACCGCCACCGCCACCGCCGGCACCAGCGTCGATGCTGCTGAAGCGCGAGCTGACGGCGCTGACGCCGCTGCCGCGGTGGCTGTGGCGCTCGATGCAGTGGCCGTGGCTGACGCTCCAGACCTTGACGGCCAGGCCGTCGCTGATCTCGACATAGCCGCGGCCGTCGCCGACGCCGAGAGCGGGCGAGCCGCCGTCGACGAGGCGCATGTACGTCACCAGGCCGGCCCCGTTGTTCTCGTCGGACAGGTTGGGCCAGATCACGTTGTTGAAGATGTGCTGCTTGAAGGCGGAGATGGTGGTGGGCAGGCCGGCCAGCCGTTTCGGCCGCGAGCCGGGCAGGCCGGCGGTGTTGATGACAAAGCCGGCAATGTGGTCGAGATGCGGATGTGTGATGAGATAGGTGTTGATCAGGGTGCTCTGGATGTGCGACGCATTCGCGGCCGCCGTGGCGTTGGGCACCTGCAGGCCGGCAAAGGGGCCGGTCGTCAGCGTGTGCGGCAGAGACAGCGACGGGCCGCCGCCGCCGCGTCTGTTGGTGTCGGCATCGCCGGCGCCGTCGTCGTCGCCGTCGTCATCGTCGTCATCGTCGTCGTCGTCGTCGTCGTCGTCGCCACCGCTGGAGCAGTCGGCACCCAGGCCCGGCGGCAAGGTCTGCTCGAGGATGCGCGTGATGGAGCTCAGCAGCACGCCGGCGTCCAGAGCCACAATGGATCCACGCCGCCATCCCTCTGCCGTGGACCGCACCAGGAATGCCGTCGTGTTGGATTCTTGTGGGCCGCCGCCAGATCCCTGCAAAGCCGCCATGTCAACAGGAGAGCACGTTTTTTTTTTCTTTCGCCGTCCGGACGTATCTTACCAAGACAATCACCTGCAGCGCCGGCGATGGCAGCGCCGGCGCATCGGCGCCCTTGCCGCGGCTCATTCTAGCGCGCTGGTCGTGCGCTCGGGCAAGCAGGCCGAATCGGTAAACACGAATGAAACGACTCGTCGGGATAGCTTTCGCGGGCCAATGGCGTCGAGGGAGAAGAGAGGGGGGGGGGGGAGCGTGTTGTTGGCTGGGAAGGATGGCCGCGTCCCCCAGGACGATGTATCTCAGCTGGGCGCGCGACGGGTATCGCTGCTATGTAGGGGCGGGAGGAAAAAGCAAGATGGACGAGGACGAGTTTAAATTGGGGGGGGCGATGATCGCTGGAGAAGGCCGGCGGCGGCTGTGCGTCTTTGAGATCCGGGCTGAGATGCCCATTCGCGCTTTCCGCCTCGTCTCCGCAGCCGCGACTGCCGTGGCCGTCCTGTCAATGAGTCGGCTGCCTGGGGATGGAATGCGCCTGCCTGTCTGGTTCTCGCCGTGGTCATCGCAGCCGGAGGGAAGGAAGGGCTGGGGAGGAAGGAGCGAGCTGGGAGAGGAGGGAAGAATAATACAAAAACACAAAAGCACAAAAACACAAAAACACAAAAAACCAAAACCCAAAACCCAAAACCGAAAATACCAATAAACGACAGAATAAAAGTACGGATACTACGGACGTGGGAACCGCTTCCAGCTCGCGCCGAGGCGGTCTGCCTGTCAGGGCCTTATCTGGCCTGTTTCTGAGCTCTTTTGCCTCCCGCCGCTGTGTGCAACGAACAAGTGCCCGCGGCAAGGCTATTCTGCTAGCGTCCAAAATAGCACGACTAGAGCTGCCTTTGGTCGCTGGGCTGTCTGCTGAGCTTGCTGGGCCGCTGGGCCGCTGGGCTGCTGGGCTGCTGGGCTGCTGGGCTGCTGGGCTGCTGGGCTCCCGTGAGCCTGGGAGAACAACCGCGGACTGGCTCTGACGGCCGGGCTTGATTGGCTGGCTCACCTGTCGCCAGGATGCACCCTCCCATCCCCCCCCCCCCCCCCCCTCTCTCAAAAGTCCGGTGAGGCCGAAACAGTGAGAGCCCGGGCCAGTCGCATCGCGCACAGCTGCAGTAGCGCGAGCCAGACTGGGAGGCACCTTGGCCAGGCGGGAACGGACGGGAGGGAGCAGACTGGACGACCAGGTGGCAGGTCGGCGTCTGTGTCTCTGGCCAGGCACAGACAGGCCCAAGCTCCTCTGGGCGTCTGTGCGCCCGCAAGAGGCGAGACGCAGCGGCCTCGTATCTTCGACGAGCCGTGTACAGACTACGAGCTCGCTACTCGCAGCCACTGGAGGGCTGCGGCCAGTCTTTGCGAGGCCAACCCCGGAATATCTGCAACAGGCGGCATGGCTAGTCGGTGGAGACCTGTCGGCTAAGCCGAGAGGTGGAGCTGGGAGCTTAACTCTCTGCCCGCAGCCGCGAATCACAAGAGGCATGCAAGCGATGCTATTTGCACTATTTATGACAACCATGCTCATTATTGGGTATCGTGTCCTGCTAACCGGGTCCAGCGCTGTCAGGCGGACAAGCATCAAGCCTGCTGCAGCGAGCGAGAGGAACACTCTATACTATGTACAACACACACATACACACAGACCAGCGGAAAGCGGGACAAGCCCGAGTCTACTTGGTACCGCATCACGCACTACTGCAGTGCGCCTGGTGCATCCGGACTGGCAATTTGCGGCGTGTCCGAAAAAGGCCGCTTTAGGCAGTTGGATCCAGCAGACGTGGCCCTACTTACACGGACCGTCGGCTGACCAGCCGCGGCGGATTCAACAGGAACGCGCCTCGGCGCCGGCTCCTCGTCTCCATCCTAACCTGGGCCTCGCAGTCTGCGGCCGCCACCACCGGCTGCTCTGAGCCCAGCTTCAGCTCCTGCTCCAGCGCGCTGAAGTCGATGTGGGCAAAGAGGTCGTCGGCGCTCGGCTCGGCCCTGGCGGCCGTCGCCTCCGCTGGAGGAGCGCTGTCCATGTCCGCCTGCAGCAGCAGCGGGTCGATGAAGCAGCCGTTGTCGGCCGTCTGCACCCCCGTCTGCATCTCCTCGCTGGGCTCCACGGCGAGGACGTCGTACACCGAGGACAGCTGCATGGGACACGACACGTCGTAGGGCGGGTAGATCGACTGGACGTCGGCCTGATACGGCTGCAGGGCGCCGCCATAAGGGAAATACATACCTGGTGCCATGTTGGCTGTGCCGTATGGGATTGGCTGTGCCACATTCCAGGACGGGCCCTGCCACCCCGGATAAGAAGGCAGCCCGGTCTCCACGCAGGCGCGCTTTGCCGAGCGGACGTTGATGTTGTTGCCCTCGTCGTCGTCGTCGTCGTCGTCGTCGTTGCGATGGTGCACACGACGACGCCGGCCCGAGTCGGCCGCCGCCGCCCTCTTCTGTTCCCGGGCCTGCCGCCGGACCTTCTCGTTCAGCGCCACGAACTTGTACAGGTCGCCCCAGTGCTTCGTCAGGTCGTTGCCGCCGCGCTCTTCCCGCTTCCGCTGCCGCGTGCTCGGCTGGTTCTGCACCTTTCTCGTCATTAGAAACCGGACCAGCCGCTCGCTGCGGCGCAGCGCCACGGGAATGGCCTGCCCCCTGCGGACGTACCGGTTGTAGCGGTCCTCCTTCCACTCGTTGTATGCCGGCAGCAGCTTCTCCTCCCGGTTCAGGCTCATCGGGTTCTTCTCCTCCAGCGGCAGGTCGCGCACGTCGGCCTGGACGTCGGCCACCTGCATCAGCTCCGGCAGCGAGATCATCTCCTCCAGGCAGAACAGGTGGAAGCATCCGGCCACGAAAAACGGGTTGATGCAGCCGTTGCTGGTCTCCCTCGGGTGCTCGTCCAGACTCACCTGGAGCATGCCGCGGTTGATGGCCCGCGAGTCGACGGGGCACTCGGTATACCGGCACAGGTGTGACGCCCCGCTCATGTAGCGCTCGCTGTGCGTCGTCGGCGGGTTCTGGACCCACACGCGCAGCGGGATCGACTGCTCCCGGCAGCCGTGGACATAGGCCAGCAGCGTGTCGCGGTCGAAGCGCATGCTGGGCATGAGCTCGCCGAGGCGCGAATACCGGATGGGCACGTTGCCCGCGAGCCAGTTCTCGCGGACGGGGAGGCTGTCGTACCACTCATAGTCGCCGATCCGGTTTCCGGTGAGCTTGTTGCGGTTGTGGCTTACCTTTGCATTCTCCGGGGGCGGGTTGCTCTTCAGCTCGGACTGCGTGTAGAAAGCAACCCGGGGTATCGCGGTCTCGTCGTCCCCGAGCTGTCTGAGGGCGGCAGTCCGCCGGGTAGTGCGGGCCGGTGCCACCCTTCCGGAAAGAAGCAGCAGGCTCTCTGCTGCCTCGGATGTGGCGGACGGCACGTCCGGGAAAGGGAGAGGGTACGCCGTGTTCATGGAGATCTCCCCAAAGAGATCCTCCACGTTGCTGGTGGTGTTCCTGAGGTTGATGCTGCTGAAGCGAGCCATTGTGGTAGTGGGGGCTAAGGGAAATGTCGTAAAGGTAGCAGAACGGGGGATGGTGATGGAGGGTGGGAATGCAGCAACGGCAAAATCTGCAACTTACAGGCTGAACGACTGGAATTGGGCGAATGGGTGAAGAATAGCAGCACAGCTGAACTATTGATTGTCGATTGAGGGTCGATTGGAGAGAAGTGTTTGGTGGGCGGTTGTGATTGCGTTGATACTGGTTCGAATACGTGAGACTGGACTGTAGGACAAGATATGTTTATATGCGGCGAGGCTTCAAAGGCCATTGTCCAGGGACAGCTCTCTTGTTCACCTGGATGAACAAAGATGGTCAAAGATGCGAATGCCATTGTAGAGCCAACAGAGTCGTCCAGAGAAAGAGAACAGGACGCTGTTCAGACGGCTTGTTCAGAGTGAAAGAAATGAACATGACGGTCCTTTATCGAACCAGTTCCGGACATCACCCTTTGTCTGCGCAAAGAGGCCAGCCCGACGGCTGGAATAGACACAATCGAGTCTCTTTTGTTGCAGCCAAAGTCCATCCCATCTTTGGTGGCCGATGGAGCAATGGGATGAGGGTGGTGGTTGTCTCGAAAAGCTGCAATACACCGAGGACTTGCGCCTTGCCCACGGAGTGCGGCCCAGGTGCCGGTACCTGGCGGTGCTGCGTGATCCTTGTGCCTTGCATTGTGAGATTGGGGGCCCGTAGGATGGCCGTGCTTCACACCTCCTAGTGGCGATGCAGGGACCAGAACGTGCGTCGTTGTACCGCCTAGGATTGGCCTGGCAGTAAGCAGGGGCATCGCTGCATGAAGCTGGGGAGCAGTGAGCAGCAAAGCAGCAAAGCAGCAAAGCAGTAAAGAAAGCGAGATTGGGTGCGAAGCAGCCCAGAGCAGATAGAGAGTTGCTCCACGCCTGGCCAAGGCTGATGCCACGTCTGCACACAGGCCGTCTGCACACAGGCCGTCTGCACACAGGCCATCTACCATCTTGTCCGATCTCCGAAGCCTCTGCCCGGAAACGGCAGCCCCAACAAAGACGTCCGACGTTTTTTATACGAGGATGCAATGCGCGCCTTGCAGCATCTGGCCCGGCAGGGGCAACAAAGAAGGAAGGCACAAACGGCAAACACGAGGAAGCAGCAATGCCCCTGGTCGTACACCTGTACATGGCAGCCGTAGCAGTCGCAGCTCGTCGCTCATTGGCTGCTGACCACTGGCTTCCCCGTTTTACCCCACTTGCAGACGGCCCTGCTTTGAGCCTTCCTCGTGAAGCACGGGCTAAAAACCAGGACGGCGCCCCCCCCCCCTTCTTCTCTCCTTCCCTAACTCGTTCACCGTAAAGTCACAACGCTAGAAAGCCGTCCCTACGCCGTGTTACGTCACGAGACCAACCGGCCGGCCTGCTTCTCTCTCGATAGTGGTATTTTGGACCACTTTTTTGCTTCTTCCTTTCCCATGGCCTCGCCGGCGTCTGGTTGCCACGCACGATACTCTTCTCTCCCCGTCTCCACCCAGCCGATGCGCGTCTCTTCACAACCGGCCCACCATTGCCTAGGCTGACGAATTCCTGCTCAATCTGCAATCCAGGACGCTGTTTTCGCAGCCCCCTTCCGTTCGCTAACCGCCTCCTTCTCGCTCTCCCTCCTCGCCGAATGCACCGGCAGACCGCGACGGCCAGCATCCAATCTCGCCTCCGCCAGCCATCCCTCGCCCCCCACCCGCGGCCACGGCAACGGCCATGGCGGAACTGAGCTCCAACCTCCAGCTGCAGCTGCAGCTAGAGGAGCTGGACAAGGAACTCGAGGTGCGGAACCAGAGCCTTCCTTCGTCTCCCTCTCTCTCTCTCTCTCCAGGGCTTGGCTTACTAACCGCGATCCACGTCCGTTCAGGAGGGCGACATCACACAGAAAGGGTGCGTACCCCCATCTCCCGCGGCTGGCCCGGCTCTGCTCACACGCTGCGTCTCTTTAGGTATAACAAGCGCCGAACACAGCTGCTATCGCAGTTCGGCCCTCCTCTCGGCTTCTCCACCTCCCGGGCCTCCATAGTCTCGCAGACTCCCTCTGCCGACGGTTCCGGCCAGATCTCTCCCGATGGCCATCGTGCTGCCTCTTACGCGGCCCTCAACTCGAGCCCCCCAGCCGGCGGACCGTTCTCGCAGCCGCTCTCGTCGTCGAGCGAGTCCGGCCGCATCTCGTCTCCGAACCCTTCGGCTCTGCTGGTCCCCGGAGGCCCCATTGCCGCGCAACAGGCAGACCTGAGCCGCGGCCACCACAACTCGCTGTTCTTCTCTACGCCGCCACAGCTGCCGAACAGCCGCCCGCCGGCGCCGCCTGGCGCGAGCGGCAGCGAACCGTCCAGGACCGCGACCATGGTGTCGACAGACTACGCCTTCAACCCCGACCAGCAGCAATATGGCGGCGGATATGCGAGCCCCGGGACTGGCGACCCGCGGCTGCAGAGCCTGCAGGGCATGCAGAACTCGTACGACGGCCGCACCAACACGATGATGGACTCGCAGTCGTACTTTTCAGACTTTGCCGGCCAGCAGTCCTACGACCAGGGCCCGGGCGAGTACGGCGGTGCGCAGCGCTATTCCGGCGTCGGCGCGGGCGATCCGTTCATGGGCCAGCGATATTCGGTCGGCGACGCGTTCTCGCCCACGGCCGCCATGGCGCCGCCCATGCTGACGCCCAGCGACCTGCCGCCGGCCGACGCGCTCGAATACCAGCTGCCGCTGGAGCCGCGCGAGGTGCCGTTTGCCATCGACGACCCCCACGACAGCAGCACGCCCATGTCGAGGTTCGACAACATTGCGGCGGTGCTGCGCCACCGCGGCCACGGCATCGGCAAGAAGCCGGCGTACTGGGTGCTGGACAGCCGCGGCAAGGAGATTGCGTCCATCACGTGGGAGAAGCTGGCGTCGCGCGCGGAAAAGGTGGCCCAGGTGATCCGCGACAAGAGCTCGCTGTACCGCGGCGACCGGGTGGCGCTGGTGTACCGCGACGCGGAGATTATCGAGTTTGCCATCGCGCTGCTGGGCTGCTTCATCGCGGGGGTGGTGGCGGTGCCGATCAACGACCTCAACGACTATCAGCGGCTGAACCTGATCCTGACGTCGACGCAGGCGCACCTGGCGCTGACGACGGAGAACAACCTGAAGACGTTCCAGCGCGACATCACGACGCACAAGCTGACGTGGCCCAAGGGCGTGGAGTGGTGGAAGACGAACGAGTTTGGCAGCTACCACCCGAAGAAGAAGGACGAGTCGGTGCCGCTGTCGGTGCCGGACCTGGCGTACATTGAGTTCTCGCGGGCGCCCACGGGCGACCTGCGCGGCGTGGTGCTGAGCCACCGCACGATCATGCACCAGCTGGCCTGCCTGAGCGCGGTGGTGTCGACGGTGCCGGGCAACCAGCCGACGGACACGTTCAGCGGCTCGCTCCGGGACAAGAACGGGCGGCTGATCGGGGGCGGGGCGAGCAGCGAGATCGTGCTGTCGTACCTGGACCCGCGGCAGGGCATCGGCATGATCCTGGGGGTGCTCTTTGCCGTGTACGGCGGGCACACGGTGGTGTGGATGGAGCACAAGGCCACGGAGGTGGCCGGGCTGTACGCGCACCTCATCTCCAAGTACCGGGCGACGCTGATGGTGGCCGACTACCCGGGCCTGAAGCGGGCGGTGTACAACTACCAGCAGGACCCGATGACGACGCGCAACTTCAAGAAGGGCATGGACCCCAACTTCCAGGCGGTCAAGCTGTGCCTGATCGACACGCTGACGGTCGACCCGGAGTTCCACGAGGTGCTGGCCGACCGCTGGCTGCGGCCGCTGCGCAACACGCACGCGCGCGAGGTGGTGGCGCCCATGCTGTGCCTGCCGGAGCACGGCGGCATGGTGATCAGCGTGCGCGACTGGCTGGGCGGCGAGGAGCGCATGGGCTGTCCGCTGGGCGACGGGCCGGACGACGACGACGACGACGCGGTGGCGGCCGCGGACGGCGGCGCGCCGGCGGGCGAGGGGGGGGCGGCGGCGTCGTCGGAGGAGGCCGGGCCGGCGGCCAACGGGTTCGACACGCTGCTGGGCGGCGGCACGACCAGCAAGAAGGAGCAGCGCGCTAAGAACGAGCTGAGCGAGGTGCTGCTCGACAGCGAGGCGCTCAAGACGAACGAGGTGGTGGTGCTGGCCGTGGGCGAGGAGGCGCGCAAGAGGCAGAACGAGGCCGGGACGGTGCGCGTGGGCGCGTTTGGCTACCCCATCCCCGATGCCACGCTGACGGTGGTGGACCCGGAGAACTGCCTGCTGTCGTCGCCGCACACGATCGGCGAGATCTGGGTGGACTCGCCGTCGCTCTCGGGCGGCTTCTGGGCGCTGCCGAAGCACACGGAGCAGATCTTCCACGCGCGGCCGTACCGCTTCGAGCCGGGCCACCCGACGCCGACGGCCATCGAGCCGGAGTTCCTGCGGACGGGCCTGCTGGGCACCATCATCGAGGGCAAGATCTTCGTGCTGGGCCTCTACGAGGACCGCATCCGGCAGAAGGTGGAGTGGGTGGAGCGCGACGCCGAGCTGGTGGAGTACCGCTACTTTTTCGTGCAGCACATTGTCTTCACCATCATGCGGACGGTGCCCAAGATCTTTGACTGCTCGGCCTTTGACGTGTTCGTCAACGAGGAGCACCTGCCGATCGTGCTGCTGGAGACGTCGGCGGCGTCGACGGCGCCGGCGACGCAGGGCGGCCCGCCGCGCCAGCTGGACACGGCGCTGCTGGACTCGCTGGCCGAGCGCTGCATGGACGTGCTGATGCAGATGCACAACCTGCGGGTGTACTGCGTGATGATCACGGCGCCCAACGCGCTGCCCCGCGTGCTCAAGAACGGCCGGCGCGAGATTGGCAACATGCTGTGTCGGCGGGAGTTTGACCTGGGCAACCTGGCGTGCGTGCACGTCAAGTTTGCCGTGGAGCACGCGGTGCTCAACGTGCCGTTCGGCGTGGACCCCATCGGCGGCATCTGGTCGCCGCTGGCGTCGCGCTCGCGGGCGCAGATCCTGCAGGGCGCCGACAACCAGTACTCGGGCATCGACCGGCGCGAGGTGGTCATGGACGACAAGACGTCGACGCCGCTCAACAACTTCCTCAGCATCACGGACCTGATCCAGTGGCGCGTGGCGCGCCAGCCCGAGGAGCTCGCGTACTGCACCATCGACGGGCGCGGCAAGGAGGGCAAGGGCATCACGTGGAAGAAGTTCGACACGCGCGTGGCCGCGGTGGCCATGTACCTGAAGAACAAGGTCAAGCTGCGGGCGGGCGACCACGCCGTGCTGATGTACACGCACTCGGAGGACTATGTGTTTGCCGTGCACGCGTGCTTCAACCTGGGCGTCGTGGTGGTGCCGATGGCGCCGATGGACCAGAACCGCCTGTCCGAGGACGTGCCGGCCTTCCTGCACCTGGTGTCGGACTACACCGTCAAGGCCGTGCTGGTCAACCAGGACGTCGACCACCTGCTGAAGATCAAGGCGGTGTCGCAGCACATCAAGCAGTCGGCCCAGGTGCTCAAGGTGGCCGTGCCGGGCGTGTACAACACGTCGCGGCCGCCGAAGCAGAGCAGCGGCCTGCGCGACCTGGGCCTGAAGGTCGACCCGTCGTGGGTGCAGCCGGGCTTCCCGGCGCTGATCTGGACGTACTGGACGCCCGACCAGCGGCGCGTGGCCGTGCAGCTGAGCCACGACACCATCCTGGGCATGTGCAAGGTGCAGAAGGAGACGTGCCAGATGACGAGCTCGCGCCCGGTGCTGGGCTGCGTGCGCAGCACCACCGGCCTGGGCTTTGTGCACACCTGCCTGATGGGCATCTACATCGGCACGCCGACGTACCTGCTGTCGCCCGTCGAGTTTGCCCAGAGCCCGGCCTCGCTGTTCCTGATCCTGTCGCGCTACAAGATCAAGGACACGTACGCGACGCCGCAGATGCTGGACCACGCCATGGCCGTGATGCCGGGCAAGGGCTTCACGCTGCACGAGCTGAAGAACATGATGATCGCCGCCGAGGGCCGCCCGCGCGTCGACGTCTTCCAGCGCGTGCGCCTGCACTTTGCCACGACGGGGCTGGACCGCACCGCCATCAACACCGTGTACTCGCACGTGCTGAACCCCATGATCGCGTCGCGGTCGTACATGTGCATCGAGCCGATCGAGCTGTGGCTGGACACCAAGGCGCTGCGCCGCGGCCTGGTGCTGCCGGTCGACCCGGACACGAATCCGCGCGCGCTGCTGGTGCAGGACTCGGGCATGGTGCCGGTGTCGACGCAGATTGCCATCGTGAACCCGGAGAGCCGGCTGCTGTGTCTGGACGGCGAGTACGGCGAGATCTGGGTCGACTCGGAGGCGTGCGTGCGCTCCTTCTACCGCTCGCGCGACGCCTTTGACGCCGACCGCTTTGACGGCCGCACCGCCGACGGCGACCCGTCCATCCAGTATGTGCGCACCGGCGACATGGGCTTCCTGCACAGCGTCAGCCGTCCGATCGGGCCGAGCGGCGCCCTGGTGGACATGCAGGTGCTGTTTGTGCTGGGCAGCATCGGCGAGACCTTTGAGATCAACGGCCTCAGCCACTTTCCCATGGACATTGAGAACTCGGTCGAGCGCTGCCACCGCAGCATAGTGCCCGGAGGATGGTGAGTGTCCCTTCTCTTCTTCTTCTCCCCTTTTCTTCTCGTCTTCTCGTGTTCTCCTCCCCCCCCTCTCTAACAAAATAGTGCTGTCTTCCAAGCTGGCGGACTCGTGGTCGTGCTCGTGGAGGTGGCCCGCAAGTCGTACCTGGCATCGATGGTGCCGGTGATCGTCAACGCCATCCTCAACGAGCACCAGGTGGTGGCGGACATTGTGGCGTTTGTGAACCGCGGCGACTTCCCGCGGTCACGGCTGGGCGAGAAGCAGCGCGGCAAGATCCTGGCCAGCTGGGTGTCGCGCAAGATGCGGACGATGGCGCAGTTTGCCATCCGGGATGCCGACGGGTCCGACCACGACGCCCAGGGCGGGCCGGACGCGCACCGGATGAGCCTCAACAGCATGCGCAGCTCGGGCGGCGGGATTGCGAGCGTGCGCAACCTGGACATGACGTCGTCGACGGCGGCACCGCCGCAGATTCTCGAGCAGCGCGAGCTGGAGCAGCAGCACGAGCACGGCCCCAGCCGCAGCAGCACAGGCCGCAGCAGCAGCGGCTACTACGGCCCAGTCGAGATGCCGGCAGACGAGGCGGGCGCGTGGCGGGGCGACATGACGACGCCGACGCAGGCGTACATGGACACGTTGGGAGAGGGTGGTTATGGTGGTGGTGGTGGTGGTGGTGATGTTGCGAGGCCGCCAACGGTGGGATCGAAGCCTCCAAGCAGCAGCAGTAGTGTTGGTGTTGCTGGCGGTGCAGGCAGTGCTGGCAGTGCTGGCAGTGCCGGCAGATGGCAGCTGCCGCCGCAGATTATGCTGCCCGGCGTGGACGGACGGCCGTCAACGAGCGAGGACTGGCGAATCGGCCCCATTCTGGGCAACGGCCGGTTGGGTGGAAATGAAGACGACTGGACGCACGAGGCGATCATGGGCATGAATCTCGCAGACGACCTGAACCGGAAGCCGTGAGGGGGGGGGGGAGTGAGCGTGGACAGCGTGGACAGCGTGGACGCGTTCTAGATCCATTTCGAGTAGTATTGAGGTGCTTGGGTCTCGATTCAGCAATCCTAATCATGAATGTTGTGTTGTTTCTAAAAGTGAAGCATTGGTAAATGTGTGCGAGTGGGTGAGTGAGTGGGTGCCTTGCGCGCCTTCCGTGTCTCGTGCTGTGTCTCGTGCCTTCCTTGAGCGTGTAGCTCTCCATCCTGTCCTTCTATGTAACACTGTGCGTACTCCTGTCTACTGTACGATACTCCACTCACTGCCCTCTCCATCTCTCCATCCTCCCACCCGTCACTTGTCCTCCAACGCCGTCTTGACGATGCCCACGGCCTCGGCGGCGACGTCCTGGCCGCGCCGCCAGGTGTACAGCGCGACGCCGAGGGGGGTCAGCAGCGACTCTGCGTGGGCCAGCCGGCGTCGCCACAGGTCGACCTTACGGTTGGGTGGTGGTTGGGTTTGGGGGGTCTGCAGAGGTTGTTGGGACGGTTGGGTCGACGGCTGGAACGACGGCTGGAACGACGGCTGGAACGGCTGCTGGGCCAGCGGTGGCGACGGGTGGTCGAGGCCGCCGGTGCGGACGCGTCGGGGTGGCAGCCGGGGGGGAGGATCGGGGCTGAGGACGGGGCTGCCACAGGCGGCCGAGGCGCGTCGGGGAGGAGGAGGCGGCGGGGGCAGCTGGCGGGAGGACGGGGCGGCAGCGGCGGCGGCGGTGGTGGTGGCGAGGGAGAAGGGCTCGGGCGCCTTGGGGGCGATGGAGCCGCGCAGGGCGACCGGCTTGGAGGGACGTGGCGGCGGCACGGGCCTGCGGGCGGTGGCGGCGGCGGCCGGGCGAGGGGGGAAGACGGGCGTGGGCGTGGGCGTGTCGGCGTCGTCGGCGAGGTCGATGAGGGTGCCCATGAGCGGGCCGTCGACGGGGAGAGGCGGTTGTGGCTGCGGTGGCTGCGGTGGCTGGGCCGGTTGGGCCGGCTGTGGCGATCTCGACGACGGTGGAGGCGGGGGGTAGGGCGAGGAAGCTGGCGCGGGCGAGGCGGAAGACGACGACGACGACGACGAGGCGGTCGAGCGGGCGGACGCGGTCGAGTCGAAGTAGCCGGGCTGCTCGGGGGTGGTGACGTCGCGGATGAAGATGGCGAGCACGCGGCCGGGGTGGGCCAGGACGAGCTCGGCGTAGACCTCGAGGTCGGCCTCGCCGGAGTCGCCGACGAGCAGGAAGCGGCGGCGCGGAAAGTCGCGCAGGATGCGCTCGAGGGTGGCGCGCTTGCGCTCGGCGACGGGCTCAAAGATGCCCTGCAGCATGCCGCTGTACTGCTTGAGGTGCAGCGGCCCGGGCGGCAGGCCGGCGCGGGCGAGGAAGGTGGCCAGCATGGGGAACAGCTGCCAGGGGCTGTTGGAGCAGTAGTGGAACTGCACGCCCAGGCGGCGCAGCTGGCCGTACCAGGCCGGCGTGCCCTCGACGGCCATGCCGCCGACGTCGCGCACAAACGTGTTGCGGAAGATCTCGCGCGTGCCCAGCGCAATGTTGGACGTCTTGATCGTGTCGTCAATGTCGCTGATCAGGCTGACGCCGCGGTCCTCCACCAGGTCGACGGCGGCCACGGCCGACAGCGGCGATGGCGAGAGCGGCCGCTGCGAGCGCGGCGAGCAGCCGGCCGGCGACGGGCTGCTGCTGATGCTGGTGCTGCTGCTGGTGCTGCTGCTGCTGTTGCTGCTGCTGCCGGCTGGCGCCAGCTGCAGCGTCGGCACCAACACGCGCACGTGCGTCGGCTCAAAGTCGAGGGCCGTGCACGCCGAGAAGTGGCCCGCGTCGCCCGTCGCCACCGTGCGCGACTGCGACTGCGTCGCGCTGTAGAAGAAGAGCGTCACCGCCTGCTGCACCACCGGCGTCGTCAGGAACGGGCTCAGCCGCGCCAGCAGGTTCGCGTTGGCCGTCGCCAGCTCCGCCTCGCTCATCGTCTCGGCGGCCGGCGCGCCCGTCGACGGCCACGACGACCGTGGCGTCAGCCGGGGCGACATGGGACGGGCCTGTGTCTGAGTCTGTGTCTGCGTCTGTGTCGGCGTCGACATCCCCGTCGACATCCCCGTCGACATCCCCGTCACCCCCGTCACCCCCGTCACCCCCGTCGACACCCCCTCGTCGTACTGCGCCGCCGTCTGCGCCGTCTCGCTGTAGCCCCCCCGCGTCGCCACCTCCTTCTCGCCCTGGCCGCGCCGCTCAATCGCCGCCGCCTCCCGCGCGATCCGCTGCTGCTCTCCTGCCATCTGCTGCTGCTGCTGCTGCTGCTGTGCCTGCTGCGCTGCCGTGATGCCGCTCAGCCGCCGCGCCAGTCCCACCAGCAGCCGGTTCTTGCGCGTCAGCGGCCCCCGCTGCGGCAGGTAGATCCAGCCGTGCACGTACACGTCCACCACCGCCTTCTCGTCCTCGCGGCGTGCCAGCTCATAGTGCCAGTTGGTGTTGCCGTCCTCGTCGCTGCTGCCATAGTTGCTGTAGTTGCCGTAGTTGCTGCTGCCGCCACCACCACCACCACCATCTGTTCTAAACCGCCGCGTGTGCCGCATCGCGTAGTTGGGAAACAGAATCATCTGCGCCTCGCCGCTCGTCGCAATCGCCACGTCCGGAAACGCCCCCGGAATGCTGGGCGGCCGCTCGTCGTCCAGCGCCTCCCGCTCGCCCTCCTCGCCCTCGCGCGTCCACGCGCCGCTGTTGTACTGCTCCCGGATCTCGCTCGCCGCCGCCACCCCCGCCCGGTACACCGTGCCGGCCATCGCCGCCAGCCGCCGTCGCCGCGAGCCGCGCTCGCGACCTTCCTCCATCGTCGCTCGCCCGTCGCTCGCCCGTCGCTCGCCCGCCGCAGCGCGCCACAGCAAAACAATACCGCCCGCTCTTATGCAGCCCGCTGTCGAGGGGCCCACGCGTTCGTCGGCCGTCGTGCGTCGTTCCGTCGAGTCGCGTCGCTGCACAGCTGGTGGGGAATGCAGACGTGCATCTGTCCAAGCTAAGACGAGGCTTGACGTGTTTGTCCTGTTGGACAGACCCACTGGGCCCATTGGACCCACTGTATCTGACAGCTGCGACAGCTGTTGCCATCTGTGGGTCATGTGATCAGAACGTCTTACTACGGAGTACTCTATGCACTTTGCTGGTACAGCTCAACTCAGCTCAGCTCAGCTCAGCTCAGCTCAGCTCAGCTCAGCTCAGCCCAGCTCAGCTTCATCCTCTCCTACTGCCGACCTCTGCCCTTGTCCCCTCCCTTCCCCTTGTCTCCCCCCCCCTTGGCACCTCTCCCCTTCTCCCCTCTCCCCTTCTCCCCCCTCCCCTTGCCCCCCCTCTCCCCCCCCCTCCCCTTCACCTTCGGCCCCATGCTGACCTTCTTGCCCCCCCCCTTAATCACCTTTCCCCGCGCCTTGTTGTTGCCGCTGCTGCCCAGCTCCTTCTTCTCCTGCCTCAGCTTGCGCCCGCCCAGCCCTTCCAGCCGGTCCTTCTTCGCGTCCAGCTTCTTCGTGTCCTTGCGGCTCAGCCACCCCCCCCCGTGCTTCGCCTTGAGCTGGTCGCGCAGCCGCTCCATCGTCGACTTCTTCCCCTCGTCCGTCCGCTCCGCCTGCGCCTCCCGGCGCTGCAGCTGCCGCTTCGCCTCCTTGTCCCGCCCGCTCTCGAACCAGGTCCGCTTCGGCCGCGCCATGATCTCGTCCCGGTGCTTCAGCAGGTTCTCCCCCCGCGTCACCTCCATCTCCGCCTGCGCCATCGCCCGCACCTGCCGCTCCTCCTGCACAATCTCCTCCACATCCTCCGCCATCGCGTCGATCTTGGCCTGCCACCTGTCCGCCGCCGCCGGGTCCACCTGCTGGCTCCGGATCCGCACCTGCGGCATGTCCGCCTTGCCCGCCTTGCCCTCCTTGCCCTCCTTGTCCCCGCTGCCCCCCTCCCGCATCGCCTTGACCACCGCCTTGACAAACTTGCGGTCCTTTTCCGACACGATCGTCACCGCCAGCCCGCGCCGGCCCGCCCGCGCCGTCCGCCCGATCCGGTGGATGTAGTCGTCCAGGTTCTTGGGCACCTCGTAGTTGATCACCGTCTCCACCCCCTTGATGTCCAGCCCGCGCGACGCCAGGTCGCTCGCCAGCAGAAACCGCACCGCCCCCCGCCGGAACGACTCCAGACTCGCTATCCGCTCCGCCTGCTTGATGTTGCCGTGCAGCTCCTCGCACGTCAGCCCCAGCAGCCCAAACACGATCCGCGCCTCGTGGATGCTGCGCTTCTCCCGGAAGAAGATGATCGCGTGGTCCCGGTACAGCGTCGTGCACAGCTCCACCAGGTAGCCCAGCCGCCGGTCCTCGCGCCCCTGCCGCAGCCGCACAAACGCCTGCGTCAGCGTCCCCGCCGTCCGCGCCTTGTCGTCCGCCTGGATCCGCACCGGCCGGCTCAGCCCCACCCGGATCAGCTGGTCCACCGACGCCCCCATCGTCGCCGAGAAGAGCAGCGTCTGCCGTCCCCGCGGCAGCGTCTGCACGATCTCGTTCAGCTCGTCCGCGAACCCGTCCTGCAGCATCCGGTCCGCCTCGTCCAGCACCAGGATCTCCACCCCGTCCACCGCAAAGCTCGGCGAGTTGCGCATGTGGTCGATGAACCGTCCCGGCGTCCCGATCACAATGTCCGGCCGCGACCGCAGGCTCGCCTCCGACGACTTGAACGACGTCCCGCCCACCGTCAGCGCCATCGTGATCGGCGTGAACCCCGCCAGCTTCACCGCCACCTTGTGGCACTGCACCGCCAGCTCGCGCGTCGGCGTCAGGATCACCACCCGCGTCTTCGGCACGTTCGTCGGCCGGTGCAGCAGCCGCTCCAGGATCGGCAGCAGGAACGCCGCCGTCTTGCCCGAGCCCGTCACCGCCTGGCCCACCACGTCGTGGCCCCCAATCCCAAACGGAATCGTCTTCGCCTGGATCTGCGTCGGCGTGTCGAACCCGGCCGCTGCTATCCCCCGCAGGATCGGCCGCGAGAACAGCCGCATCGCCTGGAACGACGTCGCCGACTTGTCCGCCCCGTCCTTGCCGTTCGCCCCCTTGCCCGCTCCGCTCTTCGTCTTCTCCCTCTCGCCCGCCGCAAAGAACTCCTCCTGCCGCGCCCGCTCCTCCGAGTCCTCGTCGCTCGACACCGACGATGCGTCGTCGTCCCTGCCGTCGTCGTCGGGGTGTCCGACCGGCGTGGCCACAGAGTCGTTGTCCGATGCCGCGTCGTCGTCGTCCTCCTCATCCTCATCCTCATCCAAATCGTCTTCGCTCCCGTCCTTGTCGTCGTCCCCACCTTCCTTGGCGTCCACCTCCTCCTCATCCGACTCGGCGCCCATGCCAAATCCGTCTTCGGCAAGCACCTCGTCGTCGGCGTCGTCCAGATCAACATCCATGTCGCCGTCTTCCCCATCCGACTCATCCTCCTCCTTCCCGCTCGTAGTATCCGCCGTCTTCTTCTCCTTCTTCCCCGTCTTCTTCTGCGCTTCCTCTTCCTTCCTCTCTCGTCTTTGTCTGATGAGCTCGTTGAGATCAACAATTCTCTCCGAACCCTTCAGCTCCAGACCGTGGCTGGTCGGATCCTCTTCTTCGTCGTCAAATCCATGGTCAGACCCGCCGTCGAAAAACTCAAAGCTCGGGTCGAACTCGTCGTCGCCCTCGTCTTCTTCGTCCACAGCGTCTGCCTTCTTGGCCTTCTTTGCCGTTGGCTTGTCAGCGTCCCCGAGAACTTCCGCGTCCTCAAGCGTGTAGTAGAAGAAGTCATCGCTTCTCGCTTTTCGTTTTTGGGGAGCCATCTTGGTATATTTGCCGATCGTTTCTGCAGCTCGTAGAAGAATTGCACGCCGAAACCAGCGTCTAAGACGAAGAAAAAAAAAGGTAGCTTAGCCTCCAGTTTTTTTTTTCTGCCATAAAATTTATGGCGGTGAATTCTGATCTAATGTATTAGTCATCAATGTTATCAAGTCCCCACTTGCCCAGAACGATTAGTTGAAGAGGGAATTCTCACTCTGTTGTAGGTGTCAGAGTACTTGCTTAACCAGGAAATACCTTTAAGATATCTCACATAAAGCCTAATTAAACCTTCTTGGTATGAAGCGGTATAGGGTGTAAATACTATTGAGGAAAACTGTCCAAAACAATAAGCGACAAGTTATGGTAGTTGCTGAGCGCAGTTATGGCACGGCATATCAAGTCGAGGGCACATCTCGGTAGGTACCAAGTATTAAATAGAAGGAAGCAAAGAATGACTGCTGTCCGGCTAAAAAAGTCAAGAGGACTGTCATGCCTTTGGGGCATCCACGGACAGTTCCGATTGCCTCCCATACCTCAACTTGTTGATCAGATCGAGAACTGGCAACGAACGATAATATCCTATCGCGTAAAACAACTCTTTGGAGCTCTTGATTTCTCTGCATGATCTTCGACTATATTAACGGCTGCTTTAAAAGTAGGAGCTGCTTCCTTGCAGCGAGTGATCCGACTCTCTTTCCACCAAACTCTTGGCTCCTTCCCAAAGGCGTTTCGCACAACAGACAAGTGGCCCATTACCTCTTTCCAACCCAGGAAGTTTGGCCTAATAAAGGGAAGGCCATTTAGTTTAAAGGAGCGATTCGCTCATACTCTGTGCGCTTCCTTCGTACCCAATTCACCCTCCGTGACGTTGGAAATGGAAAAGACATCGTCTCGTTATTCAGACAGTCGCCGAAGCCACCTCGGAGGTATCCAACCTGCTGGCATGTTCGAAAATAATCATTGGTTCGTGCCAGCCACTCGGTTCAACATTCCAGTCTGAAATATGCGTGGCAGTCTATTTCTTCTGTTTTATCCTTCTCAGCCACCCGCCTCCATTCCAGCCGGGGGCCCTGCGCATAAACAAAAAATCGCTGGCGGCTATGCGAACTATATAAACTCCAGATGGCAAACAACCGGACGACGCGGACGCACTTTGGGTATCTGGACATGTGGACGTAACTTCGTATCCTCTCTCTCCTGTCCTTCTCTGTTCCTTCCTCTGTTCTCCGTTTCTTCCTCTGTTCTTTTCCTCTGTTCCCTTCCTGTCCCCTCTCGTTGTCCCCTCTCGTTGTCCCCTCTCTTCCCTCACCTTCTCCCCCCCCCCTCCCCCTCACCAACCTAACAGCTCCAGCGTCGTCCGCGCCTCCAGGGCGCTCATGCCGGCCACGCCCAGCGATCGCACCTGGGTCCCCCTCCGCAGACGCTGCAGACCGACGCCGACCTTCCAGGCCTCCTCTTGGCTGACGACAAACATGAAGCGCTTGCCCTCCTGGTCGCGCACAGTGGCACGGAGCACGTGCAGACCCTTGGTCCGCCAGTCTCCCGTCTGTGGGTGGTGTGGCGGATGCCGTGAATTAGTGGACGAAGCAGACGAAGCAGAGCTTCTCTCTTGAGCAGACGCAGACGCAGACGCAGACGCAGAAGACGACGCAGAAGACGCAGAATCACCAAACGCACACGCACACGCAGCAGTATCGCACAGCCCCAGGCTGCACAGCGCCTGGCACTCCCGCAGCAGGTCGGCGAGATACGCATCCGCGTTCTCGTCCGTCAGCGGCCGCGGGTCGCCTCGCACGCCGGTCGTGGCCTTGCGCCAGGCCGACCGGTGCACAAAGGGCGCATTGTTCGCGTTGGCAGCCGAGGGCTGCTTCACCTCACTCTCCTTCGCCGCAGAATTCGCAAGAGCAACAGCATGCGCGGGGCACCATACCTCTACCAGCTTGAGCGTCCACGCCTTGACGTCCCACTCGCGCTGCGGCACGCCGCGCACGTCGTCGTCGATAAAGAGACCTTCTGTCGTGATCCGCAGGATGAGCCCGTCCGTCACCGAGCCCACCCCCGACAGCAGCTGCGACGACGGCGTCTTGGCAAACTGGTTCAGGAATCCGTACACGGCCCGGATCACAATCTTGTCCGGGTCGTTGGTCGTGTACGGCGCCCGCATCGACGGCGGCGGCGTCGTGCGCGACGTCGAGTGTGACGGCGCCCACGACGTGTCGGACATGTCGGAGACGGACTTCTTGCGTGCCGCCTGCGGCCGCTTCGGCTTGTCGTACGGCCGGTACGAGTAGGCCTCTTCTTCGTCCTTGGCCGCTGCCGGCTTTGCTGCCGCTCTGGGCGCCGGCTTCGGGGTGGATGCCGAAGGCGCTCGGGAGCTGCCGCCCGTCGACGAAGGAGCCGCTGTCGAAGGAGCCATCGAGGGAGCCGTCGAAGGCGCTGCCGACTTGGCCGTGGTCGGCGACGGTGCCGGCGCCGGTCTTGCGCCGCTGACGCTCGAGGCCGCTGCTGCCGGCGGCTTGCCGTTGGGCCACGGGTTCGTCCGCTCGCCCACGGCCGAAAACGCATATGTGCTCCGGTTGCGTGACAGCCGTTCCAGCTCCCGCTTTCGTTCCTCCTCTTCCTCCTCCTTCTTGAGCCGTTCTTTCTCTGCCAGCTCGCGAGCCAGTCGGGCTTCTCGTTCCATCCGCTCCTTCAGCTCGCGTGCTCTCTGCTCCCGCTCGCGCTCCTCCCTTGCCCGCTGCTCTTTGTCCCGCTGTTCCTTCTCCTTCTGCTCCTTGGCTCTCTGCTCTCGCTCCTTTTGCTCCTTGTCCCGCAGCTCCTTTTCGATCTTCTGTCGCAGCTCCTTTTCTATCCGCTCCTTGGTCTCCTTTTCCAGCATCTCTCGCTGCACGCGCTCTCTCAGCTCTCGCTCCTGCCTCTCTCTCGTCTCCGCCTCTCGTCGTTCCCGCTCCTCTTTGTCGCGCCGTTCCCGTTCATCCCGCTCTCGTGCTTCTCTCTCGCGCATCTCGCGCAGTTTCTGCGCGATCTCCTCTCGCCGCTTCTTCTCCGCCTCCTGCGCTTTCCGCTCTTCTTCCCTTCGTCTTGTTTCCTCACGAGCCTTTTCCCAGGCCCCCTTGGCCTGCTGTCGTTGTTGCTCTTTTTCCCGCTGCAGTCTTTCCTTCTCGCGTTGTTCCTGTTCCTCCTTTTCGCGTTGCAGTTGCCGCTCCTTTTCCCGCTGCTCTTCTTCTTCCTTTTCGCGTCGCAGCGCTTCCTCCTTTTCGCGGCGTTGTTGTTCTTCCTTCTCCTTCCGCTGCTTTTCTTCTCTCTGTCGTCGTTGTCGCTCTTCCTTGTCCCGGCGCTGCTTTTCTTCCTTCTCCCTCCGGTGTTGCTCCTCCTTCGCCTTGCGGAGTTGCTCTTCCTTGATTTTTCGCCGCTGTTCTTCCTTGTCCCTTCGGTGCTGCTCTTCTGCCTCCTTCTTGAGCTGCTCCTCCTTCTCTTTCCTCCGCAGCTCCTCCCTCTCTTTTCTCTGTTGCTCCTCTTTCGCCTTCCGCTGCTGTGCCTCCTTTTCTTTCCGTTGTTGCGCTTCTCTTTCCGCCCGTTCTTGTTCTTCTCTCTCGCTCCGCTCTTTTTCTTCCCTCTCATTACGTTCTCGTTCCTCCCTCTCCTTCTGCTGTTGCTCATCCTTTTCTCGCTGCTGGCGTTCTCGTTCCCGTTCCCGTTCCTCTTCCTCTTCCGCCTCCTGTTGCTGCTGCTGCCACGATGAGTTGGCGTCTTCGGACCACGACTGGCCGGGCTGCGGGCCTTGTCTTGGTGGCGGAGAGTGAGGGGGAGGGCCGCCGTTCGGCGGCGGCTGAGTTGATGCACCAGGACCGTGCTGCGGAGGCGGAGGGCCGGCACCGTAACCAGCGTTACCGCCAGCTGCATATGCGCCCGCACCGCCGCCTTGCCCAAAGCCACCGAAGCCCCTTGTGAACCCTGCCCTCGAGCCGAAATCGGACTTGTCGTTTTGAATGCGGCCAATGGCCCAGGCGCCGAGCCCGACGGCGATCACAAGCACCACCATGCCCACGTCTCCCATTCCCTGGAAGTTTGCCCACCACACCTTGAAGGCTGGTGCCAGAGCATGGCACAGAGCAACGGTGGCCAGGGCGCTAGCAAAGCCGGCGACGAAGCTGTTGACGTTCGGCCGCATCGATGGCAGGTAGAGGAAGCCCCCACCGGCCGAATGCTCGGGGATGACGAAGATGTCAAATTTGCCTGGAGGCAGCCCGCTCCCGCCAGTGGTTTTGGGAGCCTCGCCATGAGGCGGAGGCGGGGGCGGAGCGCTCATCCTCGAAGAGTACGCCGCCCGCCCAGAACGACAGGTGCCTTGACGAAATGTAAGATTTGTGTGGAGAGCGGCAGGCGAAGTGAGGACAAGACACCGGTAGCAGCCTGACTACGGCTAACGAAGACGTGTGTTTACGGAGGGAGTCGTCCAAGCGGGGGTCGGATACAGAATTCGGAAAGCGATGGCACGAAGGCAAGTCTATGTTTCGTTCAAGTCATGTGGGAAGGAGGCACGAGAAGCAGGTCGTGAGGGTTCGTCAGAACTGGAGATGTGGAGGATGTTAGCCCAGAAATTATGGTGGCGACGGGGGGACATTTCCACGGACAGCAGACGTGTCTTACCGGAGACAACGCGGATACGAAGAGCAGGGAACGCCAGGCACCGATGCAAACGCTAGAATGGAAAAGAGGACGAAGCAAGACGGTTCGCTCGCTCGTTGCATGGAAGGTCAGAGGTCGACTGGCGATATGTGGGTTTGGCTGGGGGTGGAAAATCGTGTTTAGTCGTCGATGAAAAACTAAAGACAGAATGTCAACAAATACAGGCAAGATAGGATCCAGTGGGAGCGAGAAGAAAACGGTGGCGATTGACGATGTGCTAGCACATAATAATAATACAGCCACATCCCCTGTCGAGTGGGACCTACAGGTATCGTATCGTATCGTATCGTATCGTCGTGGCGGCTCTGTATCTTACTGGGTCGTCATCAGTCATATAAGATACGATGCGGTATATACGGCCGGTGTGGTGGTCGGGTTGCCGGCCAGGCTGGTCAAGTCAGAAACGGAGGAGTGGGAGACTCAGCCCCCTTGAACATCACCTTGGCCAACGAAGCAAAACGGAGAAGAGCAAAACAGGCACAAGTGCGGCAGAAACGCAACAAGAAGACCGGGAGGGGGGACCCGGTGGATAGGGGTCAGGAATGCGGGAGAGTGTCAGATCTTACAGAGCAGAATGGAGAGATGGCCGGCCATGACAGCCACAGAGTGGAGAGGACGAGGAGGCTCGACAGAGAGAGACTTTTTTTTTCTCTTTCCTCCTTGTTTGTGTTTACTTCGGGTCACGAAATTGAAAAGCGGAGCTATCCGCTCTGATTGGGTCTAGCGTATGGAGCTTTTCTGGTGGGCGACAGGCTATGGGTGTGCTAAACAAGCGCTGTTGTGTCCCCCCCCCCCCCCCCTTTATGTAAAGCCCCACTTGGGAATGGCCTCTTCAGCAGGCAGGCAGTGTCATCACTCGACCAGTCCGTCGGAGAGCGTGGGCGTGAAATTGCACGAGGCATCCGCACGGCCGCATGTGCAGGGCGGAAGGAAAATAAAAGAAAAACACTACTCCGTACGGCTGCTATGTAAGATACGAGTACGAGTATCGTGCTCCGTACGGACCTGTCTGGCAGGCAATGGCACTGTCGCGAGACACGGCTCGTACGAGGCTTGTGCGAGTCTGGCTTTGCCGCCTTTCGAGTACGCAGTACGAGCAACGATGCGGACACGCCTGTGGGAAATGACGCCCAGGCAGGGACTCTTTTCCGGGGAGCGCCGTCCCTTTTCTAGCGTCAAAGGCCGCGTGGTGGCCGGTCGCGCTCAACAGACGGCTGGTGGCTGTTGGGTGCTACTGGTGGCAGCTGTCATTCCCAACTCTGTTTTTTCGACGGGCTGTCCCCCAGCCCCCAGCGCTTTGCCGTTGATGTGACATGATGACGTTCATTTGCTTTGCCTTTTGTGTGCCGTACTATCGTCTCTCCTCCCCCCTTCCCCCCCTGTTCGGCCGTTTTGCTCCGCTGACTGGAAGAAGGCGAGGATGCAAAATTGCTCAGTTGTTTGGGGCGGTCCCGGATGTCTTTGTCTTGCGAATTCTCCAAGACAACCGGCCTGGCTCTCTCGCCTCGCGTCTCCACCGCTGTGCGAGAGCATCGATATGACTGGTCCCAGCTCCGGATCAACAAGCGGTCAAGTTACATCGCGGGCAGAAACGTCTGCCCGGCTGTTTGTTTGTTTGCTTTTGTCTGTTTTCGTGTCTGTTGTCGCCTTTTTTTTTTTTTTTTTCTTGCTGCCCGTTCTCCCGTCAACGCCGGCGGCGACTAGTTCCGGCTCCCCGTCGAATCACGCACAGCTGCAACGGTGATGTGGCAACTCTCTGTGACGAACCGGGCAACCCTGGTCCAGTCAAGTCGCCCTGCCCTCTGGCGGCTGTGACGGGCCACCAGGATCCCGTGAAGCGAAGAAAACGAAACGCAAAGTGCTTACATGGTGACGACAGTGCAGCATGCCACCGGAATTGGATCGACAGAGTAATATAGATACAAGTTCGTTGGGGGGTTGCATTTTCCCACGGGTTTCTCAAAGCAGCACAATGCAGTGGGACAATAGCGCTGTACTATGTACTCCGTACTATGTAATATCCCTGTATCGGACAAGCTTGTACTCGTAAGCAATGCACCGTGCGCAGTGGTGCCTACTGTGACGATGAGTAATACGACACGAGGTACATGGAAGAGCACGTGACGGGAACCACCGCTTCGTTATCTAATCATTTCTAGGTTCACCGCCCATCAAACAGGTGACAGAATCGCTGGATGGTTCGCTTGTCTACGTCAACCAGGCTGCCACATCAACCCAGTCGTCTACGAAACAGACATATCTTCCCGTCTCTCTCGCCAATCCCTTTCGACATCTCCTGCCAGCCATTGCTTATCGTCTTGGCAGAGACGACGACCGTTGGCGGCACCGAATCGGCGCATCGTCGAATCCTCTTGCAGTCTCTTTCCTACTCCCGACGACAGACCCCTGAGGGAGTTGCTCCCCCCCCCCCCCCCCCCCTCTCCCCACCACGGGCAATGGCTCCGCCGGCCGAGATCTCTATTCCGACGACGTCGCTGGCCCCGCCGGTCGGCGGCGACAAGCCGTACACGCTGTACAACATTACGCTGCGACTGCCGCTGCGGTCGTTTGTGGTGCAGAAGCGCTACTCGGACTTTGCCACGCTGCACAACACGGTGACGGGGCTCGTGGGCGAGGTGCCGCCGGCGCCGCTGCCGGGCAAGTCGTGGTTTCGCAAGACGGTCGACTCGCCCGAGCTGACCGAGGAGCGCCGCGTCGGCCTGGAGGCGTACCTGCGGGCCATTGCGGGGTCGCCGGACCGGCGATGGCGCGACACGAGTGCGTGGCGGGCCTTTCTGAACCTGCCCAGCGTCGTCGGCGGCGGCAGCGGCGGCTCGACGGCCAGCGGTGGCAACGGCGGCAACGGCGGCGCCTCGCTGGAGTCGCGCCTGCCGGCCATCGGCCTGGCCGCCGCCAACGCCGCCGCGGCCAGCGACCCGGGCACCTGGCTGGACCTGCACAAGGAGATGAAGAAGGCGCTGCACGACACGCGGCTGCAGCTGGCGCGGCGCGACGCCGCGGCCGACGCCGCGTCGGGCTCGTCGGCGGCGGCGGGCGGCGCGTCGTCGTACGCCGCCATCGCCGCCGGCGCCGCCGCCAAGCGCGAGCTGGTCAAGGCCGGCAGCCTGCTGGCCGTGCTGACCGCCGGCCTCAAGACGCTGCAGGAGGCCAAGCGCATCGGCGAGGGCGAGCTGCGGCGGCGGCGCGACCTGCTGGCGGCGGCCCGCGTCGAGAGGGACGGCCTCGAGACGCTGAGCGCGAGCCTGGCCAGCGCCCGGGGCGGCGGCGGCGGCGATGGCGGCCACGGCGGCAGCAGCGGCAGCGGCAGCGGCCATGGCGGACGCATGGGCCCGCCAGAAACAGGCGCCCGCGCCACGCTCTTCTCCGGCGCGGCCAGCAACACCAGCCGGAGCGCCGCCCGTGCCGGCGGCCGCGTGCTGGGCGCGCCGCTGCCCGAGACGGACCGGACGCGCGAGCGCGACAACACCGGCGTCGTCCAGCTGCAAAAGGACATGATGGCCGAGCAGGACCAGGACGTCGAGGCCCTGGCGCGCATCGTGCAGCGGCAGCGCGAGCTCGGCCTCGCCATCAAGCAGGAGGTCGACACCCAGCTCGGCATGCTGACCCAGATGGACGAGGACACGGAGCGCGTCAGCAACAAGATCAAGGTGGCCAAGGAGCGGACCCGACGTCTGGGCTGACCGGCGTGGGCCGACGGCGAGGACTCATCGCCTGTACACCATCTTCTCCATCGTCTCTGCGTTCTGCGTTCTGCGTTCTGCGTTCTGCTTTCTGCTTTCTGCTTTCTGCCTTTTGGCTTCCGGCTTTCTTTCGTTTCACTGGGGCATAGCAAGCAAGTCTGGCGTCTCATCTCCGTCTCGTGTCCAGCATCATCTCAGCATGGGCCTGCTTTAGGATAGACATTCTGCGTATACACATTGCATCTAATTAGTGGGGGGATGGCCATTGGGCCTCAAGTCTCTGAAAGTACTGTATATTACGCATTCTCGCGGTCAATCATATCATTTGGGTTTCTTCCATGCGCGTCTCCATGAATGTCATTTCCACGACAGCCCATTGTGAACTATCTTACAAGAGCCGCCAGACCCAAGAAGCCCATAGACGGTACCGTGATCGAATAACCGGCGGCCTCGATGAAACACCCACGGCTGCACTACTGCGCTGTAGGGCTGAGGCGGTCCAGAGGTTGTGGAAGAAGAGCATTATGCACATCAGCCGTAGACCGCAAAGCGTCAACGGCGGTGTGGGAGACGCCTCCTGCTGCATGCATAGTAGTACTCCGCCCCCGTTGGCCGGCGAATGCAGTATCTGGCCATCCCCGGTGACATGTCACGGGACCCGCCGCAACGCACGGGCCAGGGGCCGCCCACTGGGCGTTGCCCCCCTGAACAGAACAACACGGAAGGAAGCAAATAGAAAAAAAATTACCCCACCACGAGAAGCGTGTTTATGTTGATTGGACCGACAGCACGCAGACTTTCGGCCGACGAAATCCCTTTGGCAAAACACCTGGCGGCATCTTTCGGCGTGTTGCTCGTTTGCTTTTCCATCCCACCAGCTCCCTTCCGCATACCGACACCGACCCGATCCAAAACGGTCGACCGTGCACGCACCATCCATCACGCCCTGCTTCTAGTGCATCTCGACGCGGCCCTGCCACTCTGCCCCTATCTCTCTCCTCGTGTCCGTCTCCTTCTATCCCCGGCCCTCTGAGCACTGCAGACAGCGTCCGTCTGGCGCACGACACAACCAACTGCAATCATGGGCGAATCACGGTAGGACGCACTCGGCTGGTATCTCCCCTGGACCCGTGGAGCTTCGTTGCTGAGACCCCGACCTCCAGACAGGAACTCATCCAATGGCTGAACAGCCTGCTCCAGCTCAACATCACCAAGGTTGAGCAATGTGGTACCGGGTTCGTGGTGGCTTGACGGCGCCTCTCCTGTCCCCCTGTCTGATGCGCGTGTAGCACGCCAAGCTGACCGCCGAAAACCCGTGCTTTGCAGAGCCGCCCTGTGCCAGGTCTTTGACAGCATCTTCCTCGACATCCCCATGTCGCGGGTCAAGTTCAACGTCAACACGGAATATGCCTATATAACAAATTTCAAAGTCTTGCAGAGTTAGTGGACCCGGCGCCGACGTGTCTGCGTTTGTATTCGGGGCAAAGGGGTGGCTGGCTAACCGCGTACCGCGTCCGTCCTTCTGCAGACTCGTTTGCCAAGCACCAGGTCAACAAGCCGATCCCGGTCGAGGCCCTGGTCAAGTGCAAGATGCAGGACAACCTCGAGTTCCTACAGTGGTCCAAGCGGTACTGGGACCAGCACTACCCGGGCGGCGACTACGACGCGGTCGCGCGGCGAAAAGGGGCTCCCGTGGTGTCGGGCGGCGGCGCGTCACGGCCGCCGGTGTCGGCCGGCTCACGGGGGACCGGCAGCACGCCGCCGACCACCGGCCCGCGGCTGGGCAAGCTCGGCGGCGGCGGCAGCGGCGTCGGCAGCGCCGCGCTGCAGCAGGAGAACGCCACGCTCAAGGAGACCGTCGTCGGCCTCGAGCGCGAGCGCGACTTTTACTTTAGCAAGCTGCGCGACATTGAGCTGCTGATCCAGCAGGCCGTCGAGGAGGACCCCGAGCTGGAGAAGCAGGAGGACGGCCTCGTCAAGCACATTCAGAACATCCTGTACTCGACCGAGGAGGGCTTTGAGATTCCGGCCGAGGACGCCGTCGTCGACGACCAGGAGACGTTTTAGAGACGCAGACAACAAGACGCACACGTGCGCAAAACATACAATAGGCGAGAGGTGGTGGTTGTTAATAGCTCAAGGAGGAGGAGGAGGGAGGGAGCACAAGGGGGGGGAGAGAAGAAGACGCAGATACTAAAAATATGCTAAAACCATACTTGGTTTGGAAGGTGGAAAGCTTGGGCACTGGCGGCTGTCGGCCTGCTCGCCGGCAGCGGACGAGGACGGACGAACGGCACTGTCACTGCCAGTGTAGACAGGACAATATCCGGATGCTGCTTCGGCGGCTCCAAACGCACGACATCGTCTTGACAAGAGACGGATGCTCGTTTATATTGCACGTGTCCCGCTGCTTGCCGTGTGCCCTGTCGTGACTGATGAGCGCCTTTGAAACGTCTGTCGCTCTGGAGATCGATGTTTCGTGTTGGGTGATTGGCTCCGAGTTGAATTCTAGGTCGGCCTGTCTGCATCCTCAGATACATAGGAGATCAGAGGCCTCAATACTTATCGCCAACTATGTAGCATTTATACAAATTCATACAGTCCTGATGCATCCCGAGACTTCTACTTCAGCCACCATTCGTTGTGCACCGACCCCAGGCTGTAGATAACTGTTATGACAGACGCAACTCATGAACCGCCATCAAAATAGAACCGACCCAATAAAACTTGTCCAGTAATGCTTCCTTGCCACAATAGCAGAAATAGACACAGTGCTGCCTTGAATACTAGAATGATGAATGGATCGTCGTGGCTGGCCGTACCCTCGCTGTCCAAGAAACTAACCGCCCAACTTCGCTTAGGACCTTTTGAAAGTGTATCGACTGGTTGACATATGACAAGCATGAATGAACGAGGAAAGGAATGCCAAGAATAAGTAGAAGCAGGAGAAGAAAGGAGCGAGTACTTAGTAGAAGTTTCCTTTAGTACGCAGCTCCTGTGCCCTCAAGCCGGCTTGAAAGTGACAGGACAATAGCAACAAAAGCCGGATAATCCTCTCCATATATGCCTTTCATTTGTGTTTAAAAGCCCTTCTCACTAATTGAAGCATAGCTGGTTCTTCGAATATACCAGAGGATGCCTCACCCAACAATCTGTTTGGTCTTGGCCTTGGCCTTCCTCCTCTGTTGCTTGTCCTTCCTAGATCAATTTTCGTTTCGTATTCGGGAAAATATTCGAATTCCTTCAACCACCGATTTGCATTATCCTATCCTTTGAGAAAATGTTAAGCGAGAAACTGGTAGATTTCGTTGCAAGTTGCATTTCGAATGGCCATAGCGCACCCCTAAAAGATGTCCATCACGGGCTCTCCGCCCATGTTGACGAAAGATGGTTCCGGTCCTATAACTACACATTCGGGTGGCATGGAAATGGGGTACCTGATGGAAGTGAGATTCAGTCTCAGTCCACCATCTCTTTCGCCATTCGGGGCACCGCCGAAGTCTGGCGTCACAATATAAGAGGATGAAGAGCTGTTGGACACTTCAGACTGTTGGCCATTCTCGAATGTTGCCGGCGTCCATTCATACATTGCAGACAGGGACAGGCTGCCGTCCTGGACGGGCTCAATGGCAGATGCGGAACGATCCAGCAGCTCGACCAGGCTGCGGCGCCGGTCCAGATCGGCTCGCAGGTCGGCAATAGCTTGGTCTGCAGCAGCGACGCCTTGGTCCAGGATGTCGCCCGAGTCCAGGTGCAGGTTGTTTGCAACGGCAGATGTGACGGACAGGAGCAGCCCAATCTCGGCCGTGACGGGGCCCAAGTGAGACTTGCTGCGGAAGATACGAGACAGAAAGCACAGCGCCTGCACCAGCAGCTGCTGAAAGACGGATGCGCTGTGCTGCTGTGTAAGGGCCGTAAAGGGCATATCCCTGTCCTCGTCCAGGCGACGCAGACGGCCAATCACCAAACAGGCGGCCAGAGCAGCGCGGCTGGCGTCCGGCCACAACATATGAAACACCGCATTATGAGCGTCAGCGGTGGCGGTGGCAGCCGAGGCTGCAGCAGAAGTGTCTGTGATATTCTGGATGCAAGATCTGTCGTCTGCTTGTCCTGCGTCGTCGGACTGACAGGTGGACTGGAACTGGCCGAGGATAGAGATAGCATAGTCCCATATCTCCAGGAGAAGCGGCCGCTGTTCAGAGGGGACATGCGCACGCGGAGCTGACCCGTCGACAGCCGTCAGCGACTCGCTGTCTTGGAGTGTGTTCAGAGACAGAATGAGCAGAAAGCTGTGCATGCTGGCAGACAGTAGGGTCCGCTGCAGGACCATCACCGGATCGGAGGTGTCCGCATCGAGCTGCAGGCCAGGAGGCAGGCCTGCCACTACCGCAGACAAGGCGCTGCGTATGTCGGCCTGCTGCTCTGTTGAGATGGGCGGGTCCGAAGAGCAAAGGGCCTGGTACGCCGGCGCGATGATGCGTGCCGTTGCCGCCATTGCATAGCCAAACACGGCATCGTTGCACTCCTGCTCGTCGTTCGGCGTGTGTCTCGCCATGAGCCGCTCCGTGTCCAGGTCCGGCGCCACGGTCAGCGCCGAGGTAGGAGCCTGTAGCACGGTCGGCGTGGGCAGCGGGCAGTCGCTGTCTTCCAGGCGAAGGGCCAGCTGTTTGCCGCTGCGGACGCAGTATGTGAGATTGAGCTGGAGGAAGTAGGCCCACAGACGCTTCCGCTGCTCTGCATAGTATGGCGACATGTCGGGGAGCAAGGCGGGATCGCGGTGCAGGCCGATGACTGATGTGATATGCGCGGTCAGGCCCATCAGGCTCGCCATGTCGTGTTCATCATCAGTGTCGGACGAGATGACGGTCCGCAGCAGGACCAAGAGCAGCAGAATCTGCACAAACCCAACGCAGGGCTTCTGGACGCGTGAAGCAGACAGGAAGAAGTGCTCGACCAGCCGGCCGAGGCGGCGGCCGTGCAGACGGTGGGCCTCTGACGTCTGCATGGCCAGAGACACGACGAGAACGGCGCGGAGGAGGAAGATGGTGTTGAAAGCTATGAGGCCGTCTGGCTGGGCTCGCTGGGTGTCTGAAAACACGAGACTGATGGCTACAGCTGAAGTGGACAGGTCGATGATGGGATAGATGCGGCCGTAGCCACAGTAGAACCGCTCAATCCATTCCTCGCAGACCGACCGGTCGGGCAGCATAGACGCCAGCACAGCCGATGCCGAGTTATCCGTAGATGAGTAGGGCGACGGCCGTAAAGGCGGAACCATGTTTTCCTGGCAGAGACGCTCCTTGAGCACGGCAAAAGCATCGAGGCTGGCATCGAAGCCACCGGACCGGCTCAACATGGCTCTGATGACCCGGATGTCATGACAGGGGGTCATCCAGTGGCTCATGCCCACCATGCGGGACTTTCGCTGGGAGCCGTGGCAGGAGTGCTCATGAGAGACAGTGGTAGGGGGCTGTTGTTTGGGAGCAGCAGAGACAGAGGAGCCGATTGGGTATCCGGACGAGGACTTTTTTGCAGCGGTGTCGATTGCTGGCTTATGGGGTGGCAGCGGCGGAAGCGCTGCAGCGTTGGACGAATGCCCATGGTTGCTATTACTGGCAGCCGGCGCCAGGTTGGTCTTGGGCCGACTGTAGGTGCAGCCGGCGCCAGCACTGCGGCCCAGACATTGACGACAGGGCTTCTCCCGATCGCAGCGTACCTTGCGAGTCCGGCACTGCCAGCAAGAGAGGGCTTCCCGAATCCGCGGGCGTTTGCGGCCGGCCTTTTTCCGAGACTCGAGCTCAAAGTTGTCCGGACTGAGGTGGCTGAAAGTCAAGGCAGCCATGTTGGGAATACCGGGAACCACGGCTGCGTATCGAATGGAGAAGACTAGCTCGACGAGGAGGGAAAACGACGGTATATCGAGGTAATGTTCAGGGAAGACGGTTTTCTGACAAAGGCAGCAGGGAACGCTGGGCGACACAGCCTCTCTTTGTCTGGCCTTGCTGAACCATAGAGCGCGGCGAGACGTTTGTGTTGAGGGATGTCGAGAGAGGATGTGAGCTGAAGGTGCGAAAGGCAGAAGACAGGGAGAGGCAGAGCTCGTCTCCCTGTCTCTCTCCTTGCTTCTTCACACGTGATTGACACATCGGTTCCGTCTTGTTGGGGGCAAGAACGAACGTCCCAAATTACACAGACTAGGCCATTTCAGGAGATTGTGAGGTTTTCAGCTGTATGTGTTCCTCGGTGCAGGAGCACTAAATCCCTGCCAAGAGGTCCCAGTGCCAATGGTTGTTTGCACACGGAGGACGCAGCCACTGATTCGGGGGAGTTCACTGTGCGTGAAATACAGTGGCGACGATTCTTATTCAGCTAACCAAGGGAGCATGCGGTAGGTTCTGTAAGGCTGAGACCGGCAGATAACAGCGGAGCATAGCGCCATGTCTAAAACGGAAGCAGTAGGCCGAGCTTCTACTTTGTTCTGACGTGAGGCTCCTCTACGATTACTTCATGCATACATTCCGCACACGACGCGGCCGCTGCTGTTTCGTTCTTCAGTTCGACCCGCTGACAATCCTCTCCAGCTCGTCGGCATCCTTGACGGCGGGCGTGAGGTTCGTGCTTCCATTCTTGGTAATGACAATATTGTCCTCGATCCTGTGGCGGTGTCAGTTGGGAGACAGAAACAGAGACGAGGGGACAAGGCCAGACAGGCATAAACATACCGGACACCGCCGACGTCCCAGTACTTGTCGAGCACCTCCGTGTCGATGTACTTTGCGTGGACGGGGTCCTGGAGGTAGGGGCGGATGATGAACTCGCAAAAGTAGATCTGCAGACGTCAGAGACAGAAAAACGACGGACAGGACGGGAGAAGGGGGGGGGGGTCAACGCACGCCCGGCTCCACGGTGATGACGCTGCCGGCCGGGAGGGTGCCGCGGACGCGCAGGTAGCGGAAGAGGGGGTCCTTGTCGTCGTAGTCGGGGTGGCCGCCGACGTCGTGGGTGTCCATGCCGAGGTAGTGGCCGAGGCCGTGGGGGAAAAAGGCGACGCTGGTGCGGGCGCGCAGGATGTCGGCCCGGTCGCCGCGCAGGATGCCGATGGCCAGCAGGCCGTCGATGGCGACGACGTGGGCGTGCAGGTGCACGTCGTCCCAGCGGACGCCCTCGCGCAGCAGGGCGATGCACTCGAGCTGCATGCGCAGGACCACGTCGTAGACGGCGCGCGACTCGGGCGAGAAGCGGCCGCTGAGCGGAAACGTGCGCGTGATGTCGGCCGCATAGCAGTCCCACTCGGCCCCGGCGTCCAGCAGCAGGTTGAGCTTGCCGGCCAGCGGCTGGTCGTTGCGCACGTAGTGCAGCGTCGCCGCCGCCCGCCCGCCGGCCACGATGCTGCTGTACGACTGCTCGCGCGCGCCGTGCGCGACGCAGTGGCCCAGAAACACGGCCTCGAGCTCGCGCTCGTTGGCGGCCGCGCGCGCCCGCTCCAGCACCGCCCGGTGGGCGTCGCTCGACACCGCGTTGGCCCGCGCCAGCAGCGCCAGCTCGTACCCGTCCTTGACCACGCGCTCCTCCTCGACCGCTTCGCGCAGCAGCCCCGTGTCGACCTCGCCAAAGCCGGCAAGGACCGTCGGGTCCTCCACCTGGCCCGCCATGGCATACACCACCGACCGCGGCTTCTGGCCCAGCGCCCCCAGCACCGTGCCCACGTCCTCCACGTAGTGCACCGCGTCCACGTCCCAGCGCGCCTTGGCCTCCTCGGCCGTCACTGGCAGCCCCGACCAGATCACGCTGTCCGGGTCCACCGGCGGGATGAACAGCGTCGACCGCCCGCTGGCCATGTCGTACGCCACCGCCGCGTCCGCCAGCGTGCTGCCCGTCAGGTAGAAGAACGGCCGCCGCTGCCGGAACGGCTCCGGCTCGTCATTGTCCTCCAGCAGCCGCGTCGCCTTGCTCTCCAGGTAGATCACCCCGTGGTCCGCCTTGCCCGCCGGCAGCTTGGCCCGGATGTACGCGGCAACCCGCTCTGCGTGCGCCTTGGCCGGGTACTTGCCCTTGAGCACCTCGTCGTAGTCCGTCATGGCGGGGGTGGTCGCAGAGAAGGAGGAGAGACGTCTTGCCGAACAGGGGAACAGGGCGATGGGCCGTTGTCGAGGAAGAAACGAAGAGGCTGTTGTGAAGCCCGTCAGTGGCTGTGTCTGTCTGCTGGCTGTCAGGATCACTCGCAGTGCTCTGGAAGATCGGGCTCGCGGGAGTAGTCGAGCGAGGCACATGAGCTGGATCGGGTAATGGAAAGAGGGAAGAACGTCGCAGGGGCCTAACTGCTGAGAATAAGCAAGGCTCAGAAAGATTGTTGAGCTGCGTGTGGCCCTGCCGGCTCCAATCGGCTGGCGGGGTAGTCCTGATAAGGATAAGAAAACGGGGCCGAAATAGGCAGGCAGGCACGCGAACGTTTCCGTTCGCCCAAAACGGTGGCTTTTTTCAATCTCGGCTTTTACGGCACTGGGCCCTCTCCTTGTGTTGAGGGGTTGTGTTCTTGCGTCATTTGTTTTACAAGGTGTCCTAGATATTATATATACAGTTTGTGTTGCACAGCTCCAGCCGGTCTATGCCGCCATCACGGCGGTGACCGCGGCTGTCTCGCCCGGGTCGAGCGAGCCCAGGGCCGACCCCCTCTTCATCAGCAGCCAGTGCTGCTGGATCTGGTCGGCCTGCACGATGACGTCGAAGCCGACCAGGAAGCAAAAGTGGATCTCCAGCCGTGCCAGCTCGGCCTCGCTCACGCCGCCCACCCTGGACATCTTGGAGTGCGGGTGGTTCCGGTCCTCCAGGGCCTTCATGGCCACGCGCAGGCCGGCCAGCAGCAGCCGGTGCGAGTTGCGCCGCGTCACGGCGATCACCTTGTCGATGACGGCCAGCCGGTAGATGTACAGGCTCGTGGCCAGGTACACGGCCGTGCTCATGGGGCAGTAGCGGTGCAGGCGCATCAGGTACTGCGATATGCTAAATGGCGGCACCGCCTTGCTGTAGAACTTGCGCGAGATGGCCGAGTGCTGCACGTTTAGTGGCTGCGAGTCGGCGCCAATCACAATGTAGGGCACGGGCCCGGGCGCCGCTGGCGCTGTTGCGGCAGGGGATGGGCTGATGCTCCTGGGCGACAGGGGTATCGGCGCATGCCGGGTGGGCGACGCCGCCCTGAGATGCACGCCGTCAATCTCCATGGCGATGGGCCGCATGGGCGGCGGTGTTGGCGGCATCCTGGGCCGGGCGGACGGCGTGGCTGCATCGAGACTTCTCTCGTGGACCTGCAGGCCGGCCGACTTGTCCTGCTTGCCGGCCTGCTCGCGTAGTCGAGCCAGGCTGTTGGCGCTGAGCGTCCGCACGATGGACGCCTTTTCAGCTTCCATTTCGCGCATGTTGGTCTCCTTGGATATGTCCGACATTGGCGGCGAAGGAGGCACGTCGCCGGTGATGCGCACGAGCGCCTCGACGCTGGCGCATAGCAGCTGCAGTGCGACCAGCGGGGTGATGTCGAAGATGCTGTCGGCTTCCGTGGCCAGTTGCGGAGACGGCACGCCGTTCGTGTCAACGTTCCCGCCGGACAGGACGACGGATGCGGTCTGGGCCATGGTGGGATGAGATGGGGTGGAGTGGGGGTTGATGAGATGGAAGAGAGAGGGAGGAAAGGAAAAGGAGACAGGACAGAGAAGGAGACTGGATGGAGAAAGAGACAGTGGGAGTCGATGGATCGAGGAAAAAAAAGGTGCGTTGCTGGCGGCAAATGGAGGCGTGGATGAAAACAGACAGACGAATGATGGTCGAGTGGGCGATGCAGCTCGCCTGTTGGAGGACTGCAGGCTGAGGCGGCACTGAGAGCGACGCTATTAAGGCCGCTGTGCCGAGATGAGATTCCCGCCTCTCTGGCAGACAGGGCGCATCGTCTCTCGTGACAATGGCCAAAATGAAATCTCTTTTGGGCGGGTGGCGGGCAGGGTGAGGAGACTACGACGGAAAGCCGCGTGCTGTCAGACTCGTCGTCGGGCGGTAGACAGGGGTGCTGCAGCGCAGCTCGGCCAAATCGGGCCGTTGTCGATGTTGGCTCGTGCTGTTTTCGAGTAGAGAGGTGAGCGGTACTCGTACAATGTAGCGACGGGCCAGCCGACGGGAGAGGGCGAGATCAACGAGAGAGAGAGAGAGAGAGAGAGAGAGAGAGAGAAAGCGAGAGAGAGAGAGAGAAAGAGAGAGAGAGAGAGAGAAAGAGGCGAGGATGATGAGGCGCAGTCGGTCAGATAGACGTGCTTTGTGGTGCCGGCCGAGAGAGGGCAAAGGCCGGCGGCATCGTAATTAAGAATGGCGACGAGAGTAGGTGAAGAGGTGAGGAGGGAAATGTGACGGGACTCGGGACCTGGAAAAAAAAAAAGAGGGGACAAGGCCAGGCGGACAAAACGAAAAAGAGCGAGGTGAAGGAACGGGAAAGTGGCACCGGCGGGGCTGCTCTTTGCTTTGGAGCTTAGCGTGCGACGAGTCTCGGCCGCGGCCTGGGGCCTGCTTTTCTAGCGTGCCCGCTGCTTTGTGCATGGGCCCTACCAATGCATTGAGGCCGACACAAGAAGGCAGAGCGACGGCCGGTGGAGTCCAGCAACGGCTCGAGGGACGAGGGAGAGAGAGACGACTCTGCGAATGACAGGCCAGCGCAGAGTGCAGCTGCCACGAGTCACGTTACCCTTCCTCGGCTTGGCCCAGCAGGGTCGATACGAAGAGGCGCCGGCAATGCAGAGGCAATGCAGAGGCAATGCAGAGGCGCAGGATGGGAGTCGGCCAGCCCTCTTACAGCCAGTTTTTCCACTAACACCAGCCGATCGCTGCAGGACGGCTGCGTTGGGCGCCAGTCCGTCCGGGCTGCCCAACATGACTAAGGCGCCCGTGATTGGCCGCATGCAGAGGACGGATCTGGCCTTGCCGAATGGTGGACGGGGGGGCCAAACGACTGCGGTGAAGGTGAACCGATGACCAGAGGCAACAGACCTGCTGGTCCTGCTCCTGTTCGGGGCACGTGCAGCCACAAGTGGCTACCTTTGTAGCAGAATGCCCTCTTGCATTCATGACTGGGGAACTCGTCCACGTGTCTACGTAACGTGCTCCTCTCCAGAAACCTGAAAACGTCGAACATGGCATGATAAGCCAGCCATCAATTTGGCTAGACGACTGCCTACCCGCCGTGCACGTCCTTCGGCCCGCCCGTCGTCTAAGGATCCCTACACTTGCTACGCAGCTGCCTGGCGGCGGAGCGCCGTTCGCGTCCTGTCGATGGCAGCAGAGACCGGGCCGCCTTGAGAACCGTGCGTGGTGCTATGCACAATGGGCGCAGGAGCCTGGCAGTGTAAGCACAGCAACAGATAAAAGGACGACGAGAGAAAAGGAGCAAGAACAAGGCGGAAGGAATATATATACCGCCATCGAGACCAAGGCCTTTGAAAGTGCTGCACGACCGGACCAACCAGTATATGCATTCTTGATTCACCAAAGCAAGTGAAACCCGGGATATGCACTATCAATGCCTTGTCTACAATTTACAGGTAAGTGATGAGTCCTCCTCTTAGTGCCATGTAAGGTGCCTTCTATTTACCGTCGACTTCTCAGTTTGAAACACGCTACTGTCCCTATGTCCACGTTACTCCTTTATGGGTTACTCGTTTCCCTTTATGCTCGTCCCACCAGCTGAAAGAGGAGGCGATGTCTTTACTCTGCCTGCTGGTTGACAGCCACTTCTCTAACATGGCCCTAGATGCGCACCTTTGCAGATGTGCAACACCTTGCCGTGCTCTTTCGTCTTACATCCGGATGTGGAGTGATCATATCGAAGAGTGCGGCTCAACTCGGCTTCCGTTACGACTCGACAGATATGTCCTCCAATAGCACACGCGAGCGGGAGAAACGGTAGAAGCAAGGTGGAGAAACTCCCGATGCATAACATTGAATTTTCCACCAACAACGCTGCAGCAAGACCTGTCTAACCGAGTAACTACTTGCACTGTATTTCCCCCTAACAAAAGTGCAGATACAGGCCGGAAGCAGGAACTGTCGAGCCCTGTCGGTGATTATCAAGCGTTCCACGGGCCACGAAACGAAAGCGCTGCTGAAATGCAATACTCAAAGCATGTATCTGAACCGAGGGTTCTGTGATGGTGATTAGTCAGCATCGAGACGTCTTTGCACGACACGGGATGTGTGCTTACCTCAAAGTCGGTGATGTCGCTGGACAGCTCGTCGACTACCGGGTCGTCCAGAGCCACGGCTCCCTGAGCGGCATCCTTCTTCTTGTTTCGCCAGACCAGCAGCTGGCGCAGGCCGAAAGCGACGGCCACCTGGCAGATGGCACACGCCATGCAGACCTTGCAGCCGGTCTGGTAGACGGGCGCCTCGGAGTCGAGGAACGCGTGGGGGCCGATGACGTTGCCGACGCAGTAGGCGGCAAAGACAATGGCCGTGCCGGTGGTGCGCTTCGTGTAGCCAGCCAGGTTGGCGGCCGGCATCTGGAGCGTGACGACGAGCGAGGCGACGTAGGCGCCCGAGATGTAGTAGCCAAAGAGGACGCCGACCTTTTGGTCGTGGCGGTCGAGCTTCCACATCAGGGCGACGCCGATGATGGTGGGCACGAGGTAGGCCATCATGACAAAGGTGCGCACGTTGCGGAAGCGTGAGGCGATGTAGGTGCCCGACAGGATCCATACGATCTGGAAGGCGCCCAGCGGGATGCCCAGGGCCGTCGCGCGGAGCGAGTCGTGCACCAGGCCCTTGATGATGAGCTTGCCAAAGTTGGCGATGCCGCCGTTGATCACCTCGTTGAGCAGCGTGAAGAGGAACAGCAGCCAGATCTGGGGGTCGAGAAAGGCCTCGCGGATCTGGCCCCACTTGATCTGGTGGTTGAGGATGCCCGTCCGGCCAATCCTGCCGCGGGCAATCAGCGTGGCCTTGTCCTCGAGGCTGAACTGGCGTGCCGACATGATGTCGTCGGGCAGGAAACAGTACAGCACCACGCCCCAGATCACCGTCAGGCCGCCGCAGAGGAGGAAGATGGCCTTCCAGACCGGGAACGTGTCGATCTGCCCGATGCAGTACGACAGGATGCCGCCGATCATGGCGCCGACGCCGTTGCAGCTGTAAAAGACGCCGGCCCGGAAGGGCTGCTCGTCCCGCATGTACTAGAAAGAACGCATGGCCCATCAGCACCAGACCAGGCAGGGGGTCTCTCCAGAGACAGGGCACCACGACAACTTACCCACATGCTCACGATCATCATGAAGCAGGGAGTGATGGGCGCCTCAAAGACGCCCAGGAGGGTGCGGCAGGTGGCCATGCCGGCAAAGTTGCTGCTGGCCGCCGTGATCATCAGGATGGCGCCCCAGACGAAGACACAGCCGGAGACGACCTTGGCCATGCGTGTCCGCTGGGCCAGCGCGCTCCACGGATACTCGGCCACCAGGTAGGCGAGGTAGAACATGCTGGGGAACCAGCTGTACTGGTTCTGGTTGATGCCCGTGTCGCTGAAGAGGTCGAACACGGCCGCGTACGACAGCGCCTGCTTGTCGACGTACTGCAGCACATACGTGCCGGCCAGCAGCGGGAGCAGCCGCAGGTCCACCCGGCGGATCAGCTTCTTGACCCCGGCCTCGTCGCTGAGGAGCTCCTGCAGCCGCTCGGGGCTGTAGCCCTGGTCGCGGAGGAAGATCTCGGCCTCGTCGAGGTCGCGCACTTCCCCGACCTCCAGGTCAGGCTTGTTGGGTTCGCTGATGCTGAAGCGCTCAACCTTTTTCGTGTCATCGTCGACGAGAGCCGCCATTGTGACCGGAAAGCCTGGTATGTGGGACTGGCAAAGGGCGTTGTGTGCCCTCGTTTTCTTGTACGTATGTACGGGATGTGATCTCGGGCGGAAAACGCAGACGCAGATCCAGGGCAGACAAGAGGGTCCCGACTATGGGAAGAGAGAGAGGCTCGTATTTATCGCAGAGCCTATGCTTTCTATCTTAGCTTGGGGGGCCCTGCCGGCTACGCGATTCCCCGTTATCAGCAGCGCATCCGTGGATGAGACCCGCCGGGACAAGGTCGCATTTCCCTGCTTTATTGCCCGTGGGAGAAGCTGTGGGTTGTATCTAAATTGGAACTTATTGATCGCCAAGGTTGACAAAGTTGTGGGGCCTGGGCTGATATTGCCAAAACGCGCACCCGATATATAGATAGAGTCTCTTCTCCGTTGCCCTTGAGATAACGAGCCAACGGAACCAACCTTTGCCAGCTACGAGGTCCATACGAACACTCGTACACGCCATCATGTCCAGAAAGGCCGTGCTAACCAAGGCGGCACCGCCACCTTTGCCGCAGTTCTCTCAGGCCATCGAGTGCAATGGCATGTTGTACTGTTCGGGAAACGTCGGCGTCGATCCGGCAACAATGAAGCTTGTCGACGGCGGCATCAAGGCTGAAGCGGTGAGCTGCGTCTGGCCCATCGCTCACGATGCTGGAACGGATTGGCCAATTGAACCATGAACTAATGAACCAATCGCCCAGCGCATGGCACTGCGCAACCTCTCTGCCGTGCTCCAGGCCGGTGGTGCCAGCCTGGCCGATGTCGTCAAGGTCAACGTCTTCCTCACAACCATGGACGACTTTCACGGTCTCAACGAGGCCTACGACGAAGCGTTTGGCAACACCGTGCCCAAGCCGGTAAGCTTCTTTGCCGAATGGCGCAAATAGTGCCGAGCTTCCTTACTGATGCAACTCGACAGTGTCGAACTGCGATAGCCGTTTACCAGCTACCCTTGGGCGCCAAGGTTGAGATAGAGTGCTCGGCCGTTATGCCAGTACAGTCAAAGATATAAACCCGGATTATAGGACACATTGTCGTCGTTGCGTATTGTGCTTTCCGAAATCCTTCTGTATCGGGGGATGTAATCCTCACAACTGTGGCCCCCACACCTTTTCGCCGACTTAAATGCGCTATAACTCTATTTAAACGTAGCAAACAAACAAGATTCCTGGGGCAAAGTCTGTTCACTTATTCCATAAGAGTAACAAAGGTTCATCTGCTGTTATGACCTTACAATTCTTATCACTGGCAGTTGATTACTCGTGCTGCATTGTTTTCCCTATGCCACATAAACGCAAGATAATACGTGTCGGGAAAAGGGCGGAAAATAAATCGGGAAAAATCTCGGGAAAAACTGCTTATCGGATATACCTTACGTATTTAGTACTTATCACAGACTAATGAGCATGAGCAATGCCTTTACCATGCTCTTTTCATACTACCATACTATATAATGACTTTTCAAAATATCTTACGTCAGGACGAGACCCGGACCGGTGCTTAATGAATGATTAGCAGTTGCAAAGTTCACTCAGGTTTCGTTCATGTCCTCGGAGAGAGCATGTTGATCCTGGGGGTTACAACTGACGGCCAGAATAGGCTAGCACGTTTGCAGCTGCCCTGCACCGACGTCGATGCAGCTTGGAAGCGTTCGAAGCCTTCCTAATATGCTGATTACAACGACTGGAAAAGTTGGGAGCAATATCGAAACCTGTTCGGATTCAAGCAAATCCGAATCTGCGGCCAGGAAGGACCGATAAGCAGTGTCTTGCCTTGACGCGCCGGGCAACTATCAAACATAGCTCACGCCTTGTAAAAGCCGTTTCACTCTGATTCCCCGAGAGCTCCCCATATGTGCTGGAGCTGAACGCTTAGAAGACAGATCTCCCCTGTGAGATCTGGAAAATATATGGAGAAATAACACGTGACATTTCTATAGGGTCCGGCTCGCTCCACCTTATTATCGCGTGCGGGGAAGTCGGGCATGTGCCGTCAATAAGCGACGCTGCCCAGGAACTGTGTAAATAGTTCCGATTAGATTGCTACAGGAGCAACTGCATCATACAGGCGATGGGCAACAGTCTTTCAGGGGGGAGCTTTTCTTACATAATTTGAGATATTAGACGTATCCCGATTTAATAAACGAGTCAAATAAACTATGGAGGAGACAAGGCCGAAAACATGAGCAACGAACGGTTTTCCTTGCCGAGGCCGTTTGGGCTCGCCTAACCTTTTAGGAAGCCACCACCTGCATGTTTTGTGACAAAGAGGCCCACCGTATTTGTTGGTGCGGAAGGAGCGGTGCCCAATTCAGCTGCATTTTGGGAAGGACATAATTCACATTTTGTAGTCCATCATCCTGGCCGAATACATCTTCTCCTAACCGACACAAGAAAGCCGCGATCTCGCCCAAGTTCTGTTGTACTATTTACGAAGCGCTGGGGTAAGCCGTGATATCACACTGCTCTGTTGCGCCATTTCTGCGGCCGGTCTCAAGGTCTCTCACGAGCAACCAGTCATTTTTCCCACTCTCTCAGCGGGACTAGGTAGAGAAAACTAACAGGACAGGACAAGAAAAAAAAAGCCAACAGACATGTCGCTAACCCCGCATCTCTCTCCCCTGTCCGTGGCCAGACAGCGAGGACTGCGTGCGGTACGGTGGCTTCATTGCCCAACCGTCCGAGTCCACTGCTCGTCGCCATTGACCCGAGCCAGCTTCTCGCCTTGCATCACTGTCTTTCAGGCAACCCCTCGCCTCTTCGCCGCATCATTGGATCGGTACAGCTCCACGAGCACTTCTCGGGCCTCACTTTCACCACGGTCACTCAAAGCGCGACCCGTCCTATCCTTACCGACGCCGAATTCCCAAATTTCTAGAGACCTGCAAACAGCCGCCACAGCTGCCACGAGCAGCTTTCCTAACCCCAACATGTATACGACATCTTTTGCCTTTTTTGAGGCCCTGTGGGACGCTGGTGTCTCCCACTGCTTCGTCAACCTTGGATCAGACCACCCCAGCATCATCGAGGCAATGGTCAAGGGCCAACGGGAACGCAAAGACAAGTTCCCACGCTTCATCACCTGTCCCAACGAGGTAAGAAGGCCAAGGCCGGTGCATGTGGCGAAGAGTCGCTTAGCCTGCGAGAAGAGAAGTGAATCCTACTCGCAGGATCAGACGCTGACCGGTCTAGATGGTGGCCATGTCCATGGCAGACGGGTATGCCCGCTTGACCGGCAAGCCACAGTGCGTGATTGTGCATGTGGATGTGGGCACACAGGGCCTGGGCGCTGCCGTGCACAACTCCAGCGCCGGGCGCGCTCCCGTACTGGTGTTTGCTGGGCTCAGCCCGTTTACCCTGGATGGCGAGATGCGTGGCTCGCGCACGGAATACATCCATTGGATCCAGGATGTGCCCGACCAGAAGCAGATCATCGGCCAGTACTGCCGCTACACTGCCGAGCTGAAAACCGGCCGCAATGTGAAGCAGATGGTGAATCGTGCCTTGTCCTTTGCACGGTCCGCACCGGCTGGGCCTGTGTATCTCTGCGGCGCCCGCGAAGTAATGGAAGAGGAGATCCAGCCATACACGCTGAACCAGGACCACTGGAAGCCCGTCCAGCTCGGCGGCATGCCGGAATCGTCTGTGAAGGAAATTGCCGCGGCCTTGGCCAAAGCCAAGGAGCCGCTTGTTATCACCAGCTACAGTGGGCGCAATCATGCTATTCCACCAGCCCTCGTCAAGCTGGCCGACGCAGTTCCGAAACTGCGCGTACTAGATACGGGTGGCAGCGACATGTGCTTTCCAGCAGATCACCCGGCATGGTTGGGCCTCCGATTCGGTATTCACGACGCCATCCGCACGGCCGACGTCATCATTGTGCTTGACTGTGATGTGCCCTGGATCCCAACGCTGTGCGCTCCGCCTGCGGATGCCCGCATTTTCCACATTGACTGTGATCCTCTGAAGAGGATGATGCCTGTGTTTTATATCGCAGCCGAACAGCGCATCTTGGCTGACTCACTGACGTCTGTTCAGCAAATCAGCACGTGCCTGGAGCAAACGCACCCGGGTGTCGACGCGAGCGCGAAGGAGGCCCGGGCCCAATCCCACAAGGCGCTGCTGGCATCTCTTGAGAGCACGGCGAAGCCGCTCGCGGACGGTGAATTCGGTGTTGGACACCTGACTCGCGTCCTGCGAGAGACCTGCCCCGACGAGACGATTTGGGCCATTGAAGCGGTCACCAGCACCGGCTTTGTGCATGACAACCTGCAGCCGAACCTCCCAGGGCAGTGGATCAACTGCGGTGGCGGCGGTCTAGGTTGGTCTGGTGGCGGTGCCTTGGGCATCAAGCTGGCGACAGACTATGAAGGCGGCGGACCCGGCAAGGGCAAGTTTGTGTGTCAGATTGTTGGCGACGGAACCTTTCTCTTTTCTGTTCCAGGAAGCGTGTACTGGATTTCTCGACGCTACAATATCCCCGTGTTGACAATCGTGTTGAACAACAAGGGTAAGAATCAAGCATCTCGCCATCTATTGTCTCGTCCTAACAGTCTTGTTTCAGGCTGGAATGCGCCGCGACGGTCGCTTTTGCTCGTCCACCCTGATGGTCTGGGCTCCAAGTCGACCAACGAGGAGATCAACATCTCCTTTACCCCATCGCCGGACTACGCTGGCATAGCCAAGGCCGCAGCCGGGGGCGACTTATTTGCTGCGCGGGTGGACCAGGCAACCGAGCTTCAGGCCGTCCTGAAACAGGCTGTGGATTCTGTGTTGAGCGGCCAGAGTGCAGTTATCGACGTCAAGGTGGCTCCTGGATGCTAGTTGGCAGCATTCTCGCTATGTCTCTGTAATGGCGACCGACTGCATGTTTCGTTTCGAATGAGACAGTTCTGTTCGGGCTGTGTCGTACATGATAGACGTAGCTCCCGTTTTCTCTACTCGTCAACCTAGTTTAGCATTGCTTCGAGATGGAAGTATAGCAAAAAAAGGACGGAAGCATGTCGGCGACATCTGCACACAGATGGGCTGATTATACTCCCCACAATACGATTCAGAGACGGTTACTGTGTAATGAGTAAAGTGTGGTGGTAACTGTTCTCGACCGTCAATGCTCCAGCCACGTTGGTCGGGGAAACAGGTGTAATCTTGTGGTATCTGTTATTCATGGCAACCAATGTAAACAGTCGGTAGGCTTCATTGCCCTCAAGTTACTGGTGAATCAACTGTAGCTTCCAACGCCCAAGTGGGCTCACTTTCGTCCCCCGCAACCACACTGATCCTCCTGTCATCCTCCATATTGACTGGCATCTGCTCATCCCTCCCTTTAATCCCATCGATGGGGTGCGTCGCTCAGTGGTTCATGGAGAGCCGAGGCCTTGCCAGTGGTATAGCCTTCATTGGAGGCGGATTTGGAGGTGTCTCCCGAGGCGTTGACGGGATCGGCGGCCTTTGATTATCAGTCGCTGGCCGGCAGTCTAGCTGACCCATTTGGCCGATACAACACCATGATTGCGCTGTTCCTTTGCATAATGTCTGTCCTGTGCTTCTGACTGTCCAACATCTTCAGCCCAAGCTTCGGTGGGAACTATGCACTCGTGGTAGTCTTCATTCTTCTGTTTGAATTATCAGCAGCTCGAACGTCAGAGACTATACCTTGAGAAAGCTCCATGGCCCAGACAGGCTGATTCGGACCAAGATGAGCAATATACAAATAAGCATTACCTTGCAAGGCCGAAGAAGGCGTTATTTGGCGCAGTCCTAGAGCAACACAATACTGGTTGGAGTGTCTGATGTGATATAAAATAATTTCAATCTTAGAATGGAGAGAAGGCAAAAGGGGGCGATAAATTTCCTTCCGGGCCGTTTCAACTGACACATCACTTTCGTATACACCTCAGATACGCCCGTCGGAAGAATTAACAAGATGGGGACCCCGGGTGCCATTTACTTTCTCCATCAGGACTTTTAACAATTGACGAAACCCAGGGGTTTTCTCCTCATGTTCCACAACTGTTGCATCTCCTGCCTTGCCCTTTTTCTTTCTATGCCAGAAGATACCTGCCAAATAAATCAGTGCGTACGGATGTCCCGATGGTAATCTTGTCGCTTCTCGAGAGACCCGAGTCAGACTGAGGAACTTTAAACCTGGTAAATTCATACATGAACGGGAGCTCTCCGACAGAGTTCCTCGCCAAATAATTGATATGATTCCCGGTTGCGGTATAGAAATAGTCCAGGTACCTCCCTGAGCCATTCACGCTTCGTGGATCCGCTACTGGCTCACCATTCCTTGGCGACTGTTCTTGGGGCAGAGTGCCAGTTGTATTTGTCCAGAATTCGCCATCAAACCACTTGCTAGCAACCCGGATTTGGTTGATACAAAATATCCAGGCACTCAAAGGGTTAGACCAGGCCACAGCCGCAAAGCCAGTTTGTGAATCCGAAGAAAAACCTGCTATAGCAGGCAGAATTGATACAGCACCAGCAACGGGTCAGATTGCTTCTTTGTCGGGTTGTACGGAGAGGAGGGCCGCCTTATCTTACGGGATCGTGACTTACCTGCCGACCACTCAGTTCACAGAAGCCTACATCATATAATCTATCATCTCGAGGGGTTCCAATAAACGTGTGATATTATTATTGGCCGCCCATGTTAGGCATACCAGCAAGATGCGGGGTCGTTGGGCTTTCTTAAAAGTTTTTATTATTATGACTGGCTCGACAAGTCTTCTATCCCAGATAATGTTTCTATGGTCAAGTCTTTGATCCTGAATATTCGATGGCTATGTCTTAGCATAATCGTCGCAGCCTTCTCCCAGCCGTCTCTCCCACACCGTCTCTCTCAACCACGTCTTTTCCTCTTTGTGGAGTACTGTGAATCCGAAGAACGAAACCGACTGCCCGGGCATGTCCAGAACGCCAACTTCCGGGCGAAATGGGTAAAGTGAAGTCAAGGCTGAATGACTTCCTTGAAAAAACCCTCTGGTGGACACGGTCTGGGGGTCTATCGGAAACAGCTAGTGCGACACCTAAGCTTCCCGAAGACCACTCGCCAGAGACTCTGCCGTCTAAGGCCAAGTCGCTCTGGGATCGCGCATACGATGCCCTCAGCAAGGACCAGGAGAAGCTGGTGAAGCAGTATGAAGGCTTGCTTCTAAGGGAAGCACAATCGACAGGTATGCGTGCTCGATATTCGATTGTGTTCATCACTGAAGACCTTACAACACGTCACAGACGCTAATATTGGGTTTCTCTCTTTTCTTTCTCTTTTACAGGTGTCGCGTCAGAACATGACAGCAATGATAGCCGACCTCGTCGTGCCCAGCTCGATGCAGTCATTGAACAGGGCTTGCGTCGCATGGACGAGAAGAAATTGAAATACACCATCGCCGGCCGCAAGTTCGACCTGACGGAACAGATTGACGGCGCCGCACACTTTGCGCTGTGGGCAAAGGACTTGGTCAGTGAGGGAGTCAAGGCGTCTCCCCAGGCATCCATCGCCTGGGCGGGCATCTGCATCATCCTTCCGCTGCTCACAAATCCCACGACAGTGGCCCAGGCCAACAGCGACGGATTCGCCTATGTCACCAAACGCTTGCGCCACTACATCGCTCTGGAGGAGATGCTGGAACCCCTCGGTCGCAATGAGAAGGTCAATAAAGCGCTGTTCGGCGAGGCCACTGCCCATCTCGTCGACCTCTATCAGCACATTCTTGAGTTTCAGCTTCAGAGCATCCTGCGGTTCTACCGTGACCGCATCGCGACCTATGCCAAGGACGTGGTCCTGCCAAAGGACTGGAAACAGATGCGTGGCGACATCGAGTCGCGTGAGGCAACCATCATTGGAGACCTGGCCCAGATGAACGGGCTTGTGGCGCGGCAAGAGCTGGAGGGCCTCAACGCGACGAGCAAGGGCCTGCTTGATATTTCCAAGGAGAAGCTGAAGATGCGGAAAGAAGATGTGCTGCAGCGGCAAAAACGTGCGCAGCAGCGGCAAGAGGATGCACAGAAGCAGCAGGAAGTCGATCGTAAAAAGTGTCTGCAGCTGTTCTACCTCATAGAAAACGCAGACAAGGCGTCTTACGAGTCGTTCAAGAGCCGCGTGGAGGACCGTCTCGATGGCACATGTCGGTGGTTTCTTGAAAACAAAATCTTCCAAAGGTGGCTGGTGCAAGAGTCCGGCCCCCTGCTGGTCTCTGCGGATCCAGGCTGCGGCAAATCGGTCTTGGCCAAGTCGCTTCTCGACAACGAGCTGTCGGAGCAGGCAGCCACCGTGTGCTATTTTTTCTTCAAAGACCAAGTCCAAAATACGGCCTGCCAAGCCCTGTGTGCTGTGCTACACCAGCTTTTTTCCAAAAACTATGGCTTGATCCAGCACGCCATGGGGATGTTCGATATCAAAGGAGCCGCTCTGGTCCATTCGGCAGAATCGCTGTGGAAAATCCTCGGCCATGCGTTACGGGATCCTCGAGCGAAACGGGTCACAGTTGTCCTGGATGCGCTCGACGAATGTTCCCAGTCCGAGTTTGCCAGCTTAATGCAAGAAGTGGGAAATCTGTTCTCTGGCGACAACCGTCCGAAGCTCAAGGTCCTCATGACAACCCGTCCGTACGAGCACATTATGATCCAGTTTCGGAGCTGTATTGGGGACTCTGAGCCGATTCACATCCAAGGCCAGGAAAGCTCGGATGCTATCCGCGACGAGGTCAATCTCGTCATCGAACATCGTGTCAAGCAGCTAGCGCGGAACATGAAGCTTACGGACAAAGTCACGGACCGCCTGAAACAAAGGCTTCTCGCCGTCCAGCACCGCACATACCTCTGGGTGTACCTCGTCTTTGACTATCTCCAGACGAGTGCCTTCAGAAAAACAGAAAAGGGGGTAAACGAGGTCCTCGACGTGCTTCCGACGACTGTCAACGATGCCTACGAGAAGATTCTCAGCAAGTCCAAGGAACCAAAATCCGTCCAGAAAATTCTTTGCATCATCTTGGCGGCGAGCCGGCCGCTGACGCTGCAGGAGATGAATGTGGCTGTGAACATGAGCGAAATTATGAACGAAAGCCTGAAACCACCCGCCATCGAAGACATTGATCTGGAAGACGAGAAGGACTTCGAACTAAGACTCCGGAATTTGTGTGGATTGTTTGTCTCTGTGTACCAGGGAAACATATACTTTCTGCACCAGACTGCTCGGGAATTTCTCCTCGATCTGTCAACAGGATCAGCAGCAATGCTGCCTGGACCGCCTTGGCAGCACTCCATCAACATCCGGGATGCGCACACGTTTCTCTCCAAGATCTGCGTGCTCTATTTGCTCATTTTCGGCTCTGACACCAACCACCTTCTAGACAAAGATGGCCGCCGCGCATTGATTCGTTACTCAGCAAGGTACTGGTTCACCCATTTCCGCGATGCTCATACCGCAGATGAGGATGCAATCGTTCCGATCGCATTGAGACTCTACACACCGCCACTCTGTTTAAATTGGATCAAGCTCAATTGGCCTGTTCGTTATAAATACAGCCCGCCGAGAAATTTAATGGGCCTTTTAGCGGCATCGTTTTTTGGCCAGGATTACTTCGTCGGGCTTCTGCTTGACGGCGCCAACATCGAAACTGCGGATGAGATATATTACAGAACGCCGTTGTCGTGGGCCGCTGAAAACGGACACGAGGCTGTCGTTCAACGACTACTCCGCCACGACGCCAACGTCAAAACGAGGGATAAATATGGTCACTCACCGTTGTCGTTAGCCGCTAAAAACGGGCACGAGGCCGTTGTTCAACAACTACTCGACCACGGCGCCAACGTTGAAACGAAGGATAATAGCCTTGGCCAAACGCCGTTGTTGTTTGCCGTGGAAGAGAGGCACGAGGCCATTGTTCAACACCTACTTAACCACGGCGCCAATACCGAAACTAAGGATGATTATAGCCAGACACCGTTATCGTTGGCTGCTAGACACGGAAACGAGGCAGCTGTTCAAAAACTACTTAACCACGGCGCCAATACAGAAACGAAAGATGAATATGGCCACTCGCCGTTGTCGTTAGCCGCTAAAAACGGGCACGCGGCCGTTGTTCAACAACTACTCAACCACGACGCCAACGTCGAAACGAGGGATAAATATGGCCACTCGCCGTTGTCGTTAGCCGCTAAAAACGGACACCAGGCCGTTGTAGTACTCTTGAAGCAGAATTCAAAATGAGGGTTTCTATTTGCACTGCTGGTTTTTGCTAGCTATCGGCACGATAATCTACTATTAAGCGAGAAGGTACATTAGGGCATAGGTTTAGTTTACCTAGTAGTATTGCATTCGAGCGGCCTACCCAAACTCCTCCGATAGTAAATCATTCTGCACCTCTAGAATTACAAACCCCCATATATTGAGTCGACACCCACAACAGTTCGGCTGTGCTGCAATGGACCTCCCCCAACTGCGTGGTAGCGCTAGTGTTCGCAGTGCACGGACCATTTGGCCGCCTTAGCTTAGAGATCTGCTCTTTAGCTGACAATCTTCGTCTTATGGCCTGGCAAGCGACGCCTGTCTTAGTTGCCGCATAAAGCAGCAGCAGGTGACCCTTCTCTCGTTGTCTCAACGCAGCCGGCAATGGACGACCAGATTTACACACGTAAATCACCACAAGTTATGCAGACGCCGGCAGATTAGAATATGTGCCTCTGGCCGTCCGCTCGGCGTCCGCAGGTCGGCCGAATGCTTTTGTCAGCATTGCCTGACTGTGGGCCACTACGGGTACAAGCCTGCCTCAGGGCCAATCAGAGCACCAGCAATGGCACAGCCGGCTATACGGCTATACTGTTCAAATGGCAGGCGGTACAAAAGCGCAAGATCGCAGCTTACGAAACAATGCTTGAGCGGCCGACCGCAGCCAGCAGAAGACTGCCTATTTATAGCGACCACGTCCCTCCTCGCCCGTTCCTCCTGCCAATGCGTCTATCCTTGCGCGTACCAGCCATTCTCGTGACGGCAGCCGGCGCAGCATTGCTAGCATACAAGGCGCGGCGATTTGTACCGACGACGACAGCGACAGGAGCCGTGAGCGCGTTTCTGTCGACGGGCAGCTGGACGGCGGACGCGGGCATCAGCAGCAACGCGACGAGCGGGTTCGGCATGGCACGGGGAGCAGTGGTGGCGCTGTCGCACGGCGGTGGGCCGATGCCGGTGCTGGGCGACCCGGACTCGGAGGCGTTGGCCGCGAGCATGCGGACGCGGGTGCCGGCGATCCTGGGGCTGGACGATGCGGGCCGGCGGCCCAGGGCCATCCTGCTGGTGACGGCGCACTGGTCGACGGCCAAGCCGACGGTGTCGGCGGCGCCCCTGCACAAGCTGCTGTACGACTACGGCGGCTTTCCAGACGAGGCGTACCGGCTGCGCTACGATGCGCCGGGGTCGCCCGAGGTGGCCCGGCGCGTGGCCGAGCTGCTGCGCGGCGCCGGATTCGACCCGCAGCTCGACATGGCCCGCGGCTGGGACCACGGCGTGTTTGTGCCGCTGCTGCTGGTGCGTCCGCAGGCCGACATCCCCGTCGTCCAGCTCAGCGTCCTGCGCAGCGAGGATCCCGCCCAGCACTTTGCCATGGGCCGCGCCCTCGCAGCCCTGCGTGACGAGGGCGTCGCCATTGTCGGCTCCGGCTTTGCCAGCTTTCACAACCTGCGCCTCATGTTCAGCGGCCTCACGCGCGATCCCAGCCTGCACGCCCGTCTGTCCGTCTGGAACGAGGCCGTCTCGGCCGCGGCCGCCGTGCCCTCGGCTGCCGACCGCGACGCCCGCTTCCGCGACTGGCGCAAATGGCCCGACTCCTACCTTGCCCATCCCAACGGCGGCGCCGAGCACTTCTTGCCGCTCATCGTCTGTGCCGGAGCCGCGGGCGACGTCGCGGCCAAGTCCTACGCTGACGACTACGTCGGCCTGGACATCCACTCGTACTATTGGGAGTGAGGGAAAGTGGTTGCGTGCATCTCAGTAAATAGCGAACATGCAGTGTATGTGTTTATGCACGAGTACTCTGTGCCGACAGTAATACACAGCTTCCCAGCCCTAACATGTACACGGGTCGTCCATCAGGCAAGAAGCCGGTCTAGTATATGCTGGTGTCAATGTAGGAGATGGTGCCGTCGACGACAACACTGCCGTTGATGGGCAGGGCAAGGGCTGTTCGTCAGCATCGAAACCAGACAGAGATGCAGTGTGTGGGTGCAGCTTACCACCGCTCGTCGAGAGGTAGAGGGTTGCCTCGTCGCTGGCCAGACGGCCAAACTTGGCAGCGGTCACGCCGGCCAGAGTGGCCGAGGTATTGCTGCCGGCGATGGCATAGGCGGCAGTCGACGCGGCGCCGGCGAGATAGGCAACGCTGAGGGTGTCCATCTGGTTCTGGCAGATAAAGGCGACGCCGTCGCTGCGGATGATAAAGTCGTCCGCCTTGGGCACGCCGGTGGCGGCAATGGTGGAGTTGCCGATGGGGTTGGCATCGGCGTCGATGCGGATGCGGGCGAGGAAACCGGCGGCCGTGTTGGTCCAGTAGAGGTAGCTGCCGTAGATCTTGATGCCGTTGGAGCCGAGGTTGGTGGGCGGGTCGGCGACGTAGGAAAACTTCATCTTGGGGTCGCTGATCACGACGCTGTAGTCGGCCGTGGCCGTGTCGATCTTGTAGATCTCGCCGGCGTACACGTCGGAGACGAGGAGATGGCCGTCGTCGAGCACGGCCATGCCGTTGAGAAAGTCGGCCTCGACGACGTCGACGAGCTTGCTGACGGTCGCGTTGGCCACGACGCTGCCGTCGCTGCCGACGGCAAAGGTGCTCATGTCCAGCGCAAAGACCGAGTTGGTGCCGCTCTCCTTGACAAAGTCGCTGCCGAAAAAGGCCGATGTGATGACGTAAAAGGTGTCAGTCGTCGTCTCGGCGATGCCGAGACAGCCCTTGTAGTCGCTGGCGTTCCAGGCGTAGACCAGCGCGGCATCGCCCGTGGCCGGGTCGACCTGGTAGACCGCGGGCGCGTCGAGGCGCGACACGAGGATCTGCCCGTTGGCCCGGACGGCCAGGTTCTCGGCCCAGCTCGGAAAGGCAAACGTCGTCAGCACCGACACGTTTGCTGCTGGCGGGTTCGACTTGCACGGGACCGCCAGCGCGGTTGCAGCGAGGGCGGCCAGCCGAAAGACAGAGGGCAGCTGCATCGCAGGATGAGGACGAGACCGGGAGAGGGAGGAGGGAGGGGGAGATTCGCGAAGAAGGGCTGGAGCGGGATTAAATGGCCTCGGGATGAGGATGCTTTGGTTGTCGTCGGGGACGGCCTTCAGAGGAGCGATGCATACACAGTAAGCAGCCACCCCTTCACCGCATAAGCCGGGAGTGCCGAGAATCGATAGCTGAATGGGGTCAAGACACACTTCTGCAAAAGCATGGAATAACATGTCCCCGACTGATCAACCTAAGCAGAAGCTCCTCAACAGCATCGGCGCAAGCGAGCCGCACAGGGTCGTCCGGCCGTACAAGGTTGTAATGCGAGCCGCGTTCCCCACCTGTGCCTGGAATAGCGCGGATGTGGCCCGGCCAGGCTAACACGGACCCGTTACTTGCCTACGAGACGGGCATCGAGCATGCGGCATGCAGCATTTTTCCATGCATCGAACCTTGCGACCAGTTTTGTCCTCCATGACCAAATCTCTTCTGCTGATTATGAGTCCTTGTCGGCCCAGAAGCACCCTGGATAGAGTTGCAGTTGCATTGACCCACTGTGGCGTCAGTTGAGCTTCTGCATCTGCATCGTGGTCCGTGGTCGGCGAGCCAAGGGCTGCATCCCATGGCAGACACGCTCCTATTTCTGGGATTTGCTCCCAAAAGTGCAAGGGATGTATTCAAACGGACAAGGAAGTAGGATAAAGACAGATACTATAGGCAATGAAATTCCAATGCAGCTCATGTTTAACCCCAATCTGGGAACCTTCAGCCCATTTGCTTAGCGCTTTTGCTCAGGGCAAATTCAGGGCTGTGCTGGCCAGCTCAGCGCTTGCTCAGTCGTTAACTCGCTGCCTCTCCCCCACTTTTAGTTCTTCAAACCCCTCTTTCTAAGCGTAAATCGGCTGCTGTATCCGCTATTCATCTATTCCTCTTTTCCCACCACCAAAGCACGATTGCATCCAAACAGAGAGACGTTGACAAATTCCAACACTTTACGCCCGTGTCCATCCGATGCCTGGGTGCAAGAACTTTGATGGCGATAGGACTTGCCGCAGCTCAGATACTACGAGGATGGAGGAAATTTGCCAGACAAGCCGACTTGGGTTGTGGTGGGAAGATTGTATCGGAATGCCCGTCAATCGAGGACTTCGATACCAAGACAGTATACCAACTGGTGCGTACTCCGTACCGTATCCTAAAATCCATTCAAGCCTTTGCCAACCGATTACAACAGCAACTCTACTATCAACTTGGGCGAGCGGCCTACTCTCAATCCGAAGAGGCTTCGCTGAAGCAGACCGATATTGATGATGCCACCGGTTATTGCACAGCGACGCCTTAGGATGCGCTAAAATAGGAAATCCTATACACCCTACTACCTGGTTAGTATTAGGGGTCCTGCGTTTATATTGGTGTGGTGTTAAAGGATTTCAACAGTTATGAGCTCGGTCTGCGCTGCAAATCCACTGCGCAAGTTGCTCACACCGTCGACCATACACAGCAGCAAGCCGCTGCATTCGAACCCGTGCGAAAGCAGACGGTTCTCCAAATAATAGAAACACTACCGAATGGAAATAGCTGACGAAAACGCTATTGGCAAGTCTATAGGATACCAGTTGGCACGACTCTCAGAAAGGCCGCAAAACGTGCTGCCGGACCACTAAGAATTTCTGAATTGCAGAACGCTACAGACTTTCACACCTCTACAGTCTGGGTGTGCGTGTAAGGCTTTCGCCTGGACCAGCATCGACCTGCTCCGCATTGGGTACCAAGGCACGACGGTGAAGGATTGGCCTGTGACACTCATGATGGGGCGTCAAGCCCGGCTCTGACAAACCAATCACGTGATATACCATGTCCCCTTATCAGCTGCATTACTAGGCAGATAATTGTTGATACCTAAGGCAGTCGAATTTGTGTCCAGCGTTGGGCGACTCCGAATAAGTCGCGATTGGGAGCCAAGTCATCACAACGACACAAGCCATTAAATTAGGTATCCATTCAACTACAGCTTTTCTAACAGCGTCAGCTTATCCGGAAATGTCGACTATAGAGGAACTCCGACGTCAGATAAGAGAACTTCAGGAGCGGGACGAAGAAAGGAGCCGCGAAAACGAGCGCCTAAGACGAGAAAAGGAGGAAGCAGAAGCGCGAGCAGAGCAAGACAGAGGCGAGAAGGAGCAGGCGCTACGCTTAACCCGCAAGACAACCCTCGAATAATATCTGCAAGCATGCCATGAGCATCTCCTAACCAAATTTGACCTTGCCACCGATTACTACCTCACCTCAAAGGTGCCTACGACCAATCCTACTAAAAAGCACTGTCCTTGCCTCCTGAAACCGTGGCATGATTTCCTCGACGCGCAGATTGACATCCTCCAAAGGCTGGCTTGTGTTCTCCCGAGCGACGAGCGCCTGTTTGAGAACATTGCCTCGCTTATGGCTATTGGTGAGAGAGCCCACGCACGACGGGTGACAAGCGAGTCATCGCTTGTCTTCATAGAGAAGAATTGTGTCGAGGACCCCGTTCGGATTATTTTGTCCAAGCTGAAGAACTTTCAGCCGTCGCAGTACGGCCTCTCTGTCTACGATGGCGTGTACTTTGAAACAACGGCCAGCAACCTCCGCGATACGTCAGATGGTAAAGATGCGGCGGCAGAGCGAGACAAGAAGCTTCGAACGGACCAGATCTGCGTGTTTCGAAATGCTGGTGGTCAGGGAGAAATTGCCTTTGTTATCGAATACAAAGCACCGCACAAACTCCACACCAGACACCTTGAGCAGGGTCTGCGGAAGATGGACATCGTCGACGAAGTTGTAAACAAGCCGACCATTCCGACCATTGAGCCAGACAAATTTAAACACTACGCAGAGCTCCTCTCTACCGCGGCTGTCACCCAAACATACCACTACATGTTGGAGGCGGGGCTGGAATACGGCTATCTGACGAACGGGGACGCCATCGTCTTTTTAAACATCGACTGGGCCGACCCGACAGTGCTGCTTTTTCATGTTGCCCAGCCTTCACGTGAAGTTGTGGTAAACGAAGATCCCGTTTACAGCAATGCTGTTTGCCAGGTGTTGGCATTTACTCTCCTTGCTCTGCAAGGAAGCCCGCATGGCAATGACGAGCGCACGGCCGCGACGAGAAAATGCAATAAATGGGAAGTGGATTTCAGCTGTATTGTAGACAAGGTTACTGAAGATGAAGAGAGATCGGCCGGTCCAAGACCACTACAAGGGAGGAAACACCGTCGCGTGCCAAGCAGTCCTAAATGGTTGCCTAGCCCAATTAAAAAGACGAAAAGAAACCCAAAGCTACGGCCCAAACACGGGCGGGACAGGCATTCTCAGCCCGACTACAACCCCAGAGGGAATGGCAGGGGCCCTGGCGGAGAGGGTGCTAGCGGTTCAAATCAAGGCAGTGGTGCTGCCCCAGGGCCCTCACAAAGCGGCGCCGGCCAAGCACCAAGCAAGGGTTCGGCGTCCACATCGTCAACGCAAAGCGGCAGCGGGGGTAGGGATGGCAGATCCAAGAAGAATATGCCTTACTGCACGGCGGATTGTCTCCTTTCGCTTGTCCATGGTTGTGCACCAGATACAAAGTGCCCAAACATACGGCTTCATATGCAAACAACGGCAACCGGCAAAGAACGACACCCCGTTTCATATACGGAGTGGACAGCGCTTCTTCGTCATCAACTCTCCCAGAGCCTAGAGAAAGGTGTCAGGAAACTAGGCCAAGAGGGTTCCTGTGGCGCCCTGTTTCAACTGACGCTGCTACAGTATGGCTACACCTTTGTCGCCAAGGGCGTCACGGGGCGCTGCGTGCCCATGATACAGCATGAAGAGGTCGTCACGTCCCCGTATATCTGGGCTCTGTCGACCTCCGTCTGCTGGACCAGGTCCTGTATTACGACTTTGACGTGCGCATCATCTACATTCTTCTCATGTCTTACGGAGGCTCCAAGCCCCGGGTGCCCCCAGACCCTAAAGCAGAGGCGTGCGTCACGGAGCACGTTGCCGGCATACTGAAACAGATGCATTGCCTGGGAGTGGCCCATGCCGATATCCGCCTGCCAAATATCTTGCAGGATGCAGCTGGGCATGTGGTCATTGTGGACTTTGATCAAGCATCGATTTCGCCGAAGGCCGCCCGCCTTGCTAGAGTCGCTCTCTCGCCCAATAAACGTAGGAGACTAATGGAGGACGCGACCTCGTCGACGATGACGGCTAAAGAGAAGACACATCAGCTCAAGGAGCAAATGGACATGGGCAATGTTCAGAGTCTTTTTACTCTGGATATGGGAAGGATTATCCAGCCATAGATAGAGGAGAATGATACAGGCGTACTGATCAAACGAGTTGGAGCTGTTCCGCATAAATTAGATTCTTGTTCCGCGCCGACTGTGTTGTCATACTCATTTCGCTGATCAGTAAATCGTAAACCATCTGCATCCCCCGGCCCAGATTTCCCTGTGCCGGTCATCTTCTTGTCCCGATGGTCTGTCCGTATCTTTGCCTAGCACTGCGCTCTACTAGTCGCTCTCTATAACTTCTTCCCGCCCTTAGATGTTGTTATGAAATATTCACTGTCGGTAGCTAAGCCATGCAGATGACATTATTTAATCTTTGGAAGTCCCCCTTCTCGATACCATCGATCCATTTCATAATCCGCCCCAAGTACATCCCATCGCTGCATAGACTGATTGCGCGCAGCATGTCCTGCTTCAATACGCCATCCCTGACCTCGCCATCCCAGGCGTCGTGCAGCTGTTGCATTCCTGCCGCGTATGCTTTCCGCAGCTGTGTCTGCTCATATTCCATGAGATGAAGCCAATACAGTTCATTCTTCCCCTCATTGTCATGGCCGTCGTCTTGGACGTCCGATCTCCCCTCATCGGATCCGCACTCGCTCTCGTCTGCATAGGCCTCTCGCTCGGGCTTTTCTTCTCTTTCGGCACCTTCCAAGAACTTGGGCAGTTGGCAGGCCGCCCAGAGAGGCACGGCCGAGACGCATTCCCAGTCAATCACAGCTGTGATGGCTCCGTTCTCGTCGACAAGAATGTTCCCCAAAGAGAGGTCGTCGTGCCGGAGGATAGTCTTTTCAGGCTGGTATACAATGGATGGGAAGACCTTGGGCGTGAACCTCGACAGTCTCTCGGCAACTAGTCTTGCTTGTTCTGCGTCCTCCTTGTCATCCTCATCTTCTGCTCTGTCCGATGCAGTGATTTGATCGCGCTTCACAATGCTCAGCTGCGCCTCCAACCAGTCGTGGCTGGATCGAAACGGTCCCTTGGCCACGTCATAGTCGAAGCGATCGCCCCAGAAGAAGAACATGGACACCATCTGTCCGGGTACGGCGGGCCCGTCGCCTCCGCCATCACGACGACACGGTTCGAGAGTCCCGATTCCTCGAAAGGCATCACTGGCCAGACACTGCTTCAAGAGTTGTGCCTGGAACTCGGCCATGCGATGGACGAGAGCCGTCTTCTGCGCGTCGGACATGCGTCGCCACCGGCTGTCTGCGGTGGCACCCGGCATCAGCTCCATGAGAATCCACTCGAAGCCAATCTCGTTGTCGCTCGACGCGTCAAAGGCAAACACTTCTGGCACTGGGATGTCTGTGTGACTGCGGATCCAGCGCATCGTTGCCACCTCTCCACGCGTCTTTTTGGCGGGCTCTACGGGAAGCGAGACTCGCATGATCATCTTGCCCCTCGGACTCTGAACAGTGTACGCCTTATTGAAGGCACCGGCGGCAAGGTAGGCGACAGTGCAGGGTGCGTCGTTGGCCAAGCCCAGTTCACGATGACAGACCTGCTTGATGGCTTCTATATCAGGCTCCCGCACCCAACGGGGCTTCAGGTCCAAGCCGCCGTCGTCCCAGTCCAGTCCGGCCCTGGATGTTCGAATCATTTTTGTTGCAACCGTAGCCGAAGGGCGAGGAGGAAAGGTTGGGAGCGAAGCCAGGCGGACGTTTGGATTTCCGTTGGTGGAAAAATCAGCTTTGACGAGTTCCAATCCAAGAACCCCAGTAGGTCGTAGAAGCTTTTGGCACTGTCGGCTCGGTCTTGGCACTGCGGGGTTAGGCCTAGCAAGTGCGGAGTTTTGGCTTACGTAGCGTTGTGCGACCAATGCCGTAGCGATTTCTCAGCATCTTGCGTGGATGGCAATGCAATGAGACCCCGACTCGAGCTCCGCTGAGCCGTCTTTGGAGGGGAGTGAGATTGAGTGGGCGAGGACGGCCATTCCAGAACCATAAATACCGGACTTGGGCTCAAGTTCTGCCAGCTTAGAGTCCACCTCCAGATTCGCAGACATAAGTCCAAGTCAATCTGCTTCACGGCTCCTTCACAAACGCATGTTTAATTTCCGCATCTTCAACATGGGGCGCAACAAGAAGAAGGTCCTCCGAGACTTCATAGATTCTATCCCAGATTCCAAGCTCAAAGATTTCAGCGACAAGGCAGGGACCCTGTATAAAGACGATGACTTGAGGCTTGATATGCAAGGGGTACTGGACAAGACAAACTCTTTACGAGTAGCTTCGCATGTACTGACCTACGCTGGTGCCTTAGAAAACTTCGAATGGGGAATTCAACCTGCAAATACAAGTCAACAACGGGGCTAAAACAACCTCGCTGAGGGCATACGCCCCGAACACAGTTGCTGGCCCGGTTCTAGTTCCCAAGAGCAACCCACAAACGCCAGAAGAGATCAGACAAGGGTTCAGGGATTCGTCCAAATTTTGAAGAGAAGTTTCCGTTCCAATTGGGCATGGGTGTGGGGGTTGAAAGGCGATGCTTAACTCCACGGAACCGTCCATTTTCTTGGCTTTCAATCTATAGTCCTCCTGGGTTTGATTACAACTGTAGCTCCTATCCCAAATTGACCCCAAAAGACGACAGAAAACTAGTTACAGATAAAACATGGTATTTTTCAGATCGGGATGTGTGTTAATCCTCAGCTGCAGGGCTGCATCCATGCCCTCTTCCACAGCCTGCTTCCCTGGCCGGTTTTCGTACTCGGCTCTCAGGTAGTTGCGGGCGTGGCCGCAGGCCATATCGGCATAATGCACGGGCGCCACGATGCGCAGGGCCGAGGTCGAGCCGCCATTGATAAGGGACAGGGCGAGTGTGACGTTTTCGATGGCGTCGGCAGCCGAAAGCGCACACGTCGGCCGAGGAGGACTGCAGGCTCTGCTGCGGGCCGTGAGATCGACGCCCGGTCGCATCGTCTTCGACTTGCCAGCGGCATCCCTGCAGCGAGAGCGGAAAATCTCGTCCTTGAGGACGACACAGTGAACCGGCCGGGCGGTGCCGTCCTTTGCCCGGTGTGCCTGCAGGAAGAACTCCCACTGGGAGGCAAAGGTGACGCCCCGGTCAACAACGGTGCCGGGGAGCGTGTTTCCGGTCATGTTGTCGCTGTGAGAGCCGCCAGACGTCTCGTGAATGGCAAAGAAGCGCGTGTGGTGGCGTTTGACGACGAGGACGACGGTCAGGTCAGGGTGCGGGTAGCTAGAACCATAGAAATCGGTAATAGCTTTGCGAATCCGATCCACCTCGACCTTTACGACTTGGTCGTATTGCGTGTCGGCCACGCCATCGCGGTAGACGAGCATGCTCCTGGGGAGCGGGTGCACGGAGTTGCCGTGACACACTTTCCACCGCTTTAGTTGCTCCGTCATCATATCGACAAGACCATCCACGATCTCTGTACGAGGAGCCTGCACCCGCAGCTCGGCCGGCCACTGGGCGAGGTCGGCATCCATGCTGGCGACGACGGCCGCGATGCTGGGCGCCGAGCTGGCTGACTTGCCCGTTGGATGCGTCACGTCGATGCCGACGATCATGGTCGAGTGCAAGTCGAGCGCGGGCAGAGGCTGGCGAAGGCGGCCAGAAGTGCTGGCCGGTCCACTATGTGAACTGCTGCTACTGCTGCTGCTACTGCTGCTGCTGCTGCTGCTGCTGCTTCTGCTGTGGATGTCGTGGATGCCGTTCCAGGATCCCCCGGCCAGCCTCGCATTGCACCCCTGCAGCTTCAGGTTGATCTGCAAGGCCATGTGGACGAGCCTCTCGTCGGTCTCAGCCTTTGCCGTCATCAGAGTGTCTCGCTGGACGCACATGGTGCATAAGCCCACGCGGATGTCGCCGAGGATCTTTACCTGTGAATGTGCCTCTGTCGATGGCCGCTCCAGCACCACGAGCACCAGTCGCCGGCCCCGGCTTTTGGCCTCGGTCAGCCGGGCCTCGAGCTGCGCCAGCGGCGTCTCGATCGGCACCGAGGCCGCCGTGGTCATGACGCCGTGATTACTAAGCACCCGGCACAGCGTGTCGACTCCCTGCGTCACCGCCTCACGGTCGGCCGACCACGTGGCCGCGTTGTCTGCCAGAGCGATGCACTCCCACGACCTGCCCAGCACCTGCGGCCGCAAGAACCGGACGCCCTTCAGGCTCCAGTCGGCCTTGACGCGGTCCGGCTGCACGGCCTTGTCGTACAGGAGGCCCGGCAGCGGCAGGATGCGCGCTGGGACGCAGAGGGGGCTCGTCTCGACACGCAGGCCAAACTGCTCGAGGCTGTGCAGCCCCAGAACGCTTGCTGCCTGCCGGGACAGGTCCCTTTCTCTCTCGTGCGGCTGCTGCATTGAATGCATCTTCATCCTGGCTCTTTGCGTGCCGTCTAGCTTTGCCGGCTGGCAGGGCACAACCCTGAGATCTGTGGCTGCAATCCAGTCGGGGTGGGACAAGTGGCTTCTGACGTGGAAGATGCCTTCTCTCGGGTTGACGTCTTGAATACCGAATGCGTTCGTCCCCTCTGCCCCAGTCTCTCTCACCTGGAGCCTCAGCAGGAACGCCTTCAGAGCGGTCATCATCCGAGCTGACCTCGGGCCACCCAGCTCGTTTTGGCGATACTGCACAAACTCCTCTATGAGCTTCGACAGAAGAAGTGCCCTGTAGCAGGGTGCGTAGTGGCTGTGGATATTAACTAGGGCCCGGCCAGTCTTCAGACGCACGCTCGAGACGAAGCCCCGTCGAGCCTCGACGCCGCCCCCTAGCAGGCCGCTGACGGCCGTCTCGTCTGTCTCGCTCTTGTCAAAGACTCTCCCTCTGACCTTCCCATGGAGGATTGCTCGGGTCTCCGGGTGGCTGTGTGCATGGTGGTTGATGATGATGTTGAGTGCTTGCGTCCAATCGCTCGGCTTGGCCTGTCCAAGGGCTGAAGTTTGTCCGCTCTGCAGATACTGCCTCAGGTCGGAAAACGCCAGTTTCTGCACATTTTCCAGGTCCACAGTGATACTATATGTCGTGTGTCCCAACTGTATAGAGGGCACCAAGCCGTTCTCGCTGATGGGATGATTGCAGATAAGCAGGCCGGCAAAGTCTGTGACCATGGAAAGGCCAACGTTGTGCTCTCCCTTGGCCATGTCTCCCATCCAGAGCGCAATTGCATGCTTCCGCCTGTCACCAATGACCTCCACCTCCATTCTGTAGAGGTATAGCCCGGACAGCGTGTCGTTCGTATCATCCCCATCCCCCCCGTCCACCACCGTCATCTCCATATTCATGTAGTTGGTCAGCACGTCGATGGCCGTGCCCCGTGCCCCGTGATCAGGCTGCCACACATCCTCTGCGGCGCCATCGGCCCCATTCTGGGTTACTGCTTGTGGCTTGCACATTGCGTCCTCCATTGCCTGGATGGCGACGTCCGGCGGTGTCGTGCGCGATGGCAAGAGTGGCCGCATTGCCTGTCTGCCACGGGATGTGTTGTGGGAACCAGTTCCAGACATTTTGGGTATGGGACGAAGGAATGGGGAGGTGTGTTGAGGAAAGGTATAAAGGCAAATGTGAAGGAAGGCCTGCTTCTATTAAGGAACGAGAAATGAAGGCAGAAAATCTGGACACAGAAAACAAGTGGGAAGCCTGCTGTCCGGAGAAGTTGAACAAAATAAGGTCGAGTGAAAGCCTGCTTTCGTTGGAGAATAGAATGAAGAAATGGAAAGCCTGCTTTCCGTTATGAAGAGATGTTGATGGAGGAATAGAAGATGGAAAAGAACATCAGAGGGAGGGACGAGATCCCCCATTTATACCCCCCGCGGCCGGAAAGCATGTTCAGAGACGGCCTCTGGTAGAAGAACAGTGTTCAGCTGCCCCACGGAGAAATTCCATGGCAGACGCGAGCGTCTCATTTCTGGCGACAGCTGCCATGTCAGATTGGCGACTGCTCCGGAACCCTGGTAGCAGAGGCACGGCTCTCCAAACGGCATGTGCACACATCACCAGTCGTTTCTGACTCTGTTTTGCTTATTTTTGGAGCAGAGCACGCCAAAGTAATTTCCACAGCGCAGAAAGAACTGCGTAGCACCCCAATCTAGAACGATTCAGGTGTCCATAGCTTCATGGGCTGGACAGAATATGACACATCTCCTCCCGATAGGGGAACTGACGGCAATCCCGCAAGAACCAGTCAAAAATAAGCCCAGTCTTTCGGCCACGTTCAGTGGGGGCAATATTGGAAAAGGAAAACGACCTCTGGATAACGACGGTCTGACCATGATGGTTCCGGACATCCCCGGTGTTTTTGCATCAGAGAACGGGAGACTGGCCGTGCTCAGAGGAAAGCCTGAGCAGGCGAATGGCAGCCGCATAGTGTAGATACGTTCACGAACTGAACGCTTTGCAGTACACTGGTCAGAGGCCCCGCTAGAACCACCTTTTACCTGGCTCGAAGCGGATCTGAGGCTGAACACCTTCGCGGCCCTCCTTTACGCCTCGCCTCTCACGACCTCCCTGAGGAAGCCATTCCGATCATTCTTACGGAAAACAGCACAGGAACATTGGGTGCAATTTCAAAGACTGATAAAACTCTTTTCCAGGCCGAATAGCGCCTGTGACTTGCGTAGCTCGTGCTGCCGGCCCGTGGCTCTGCGCATTTGATTTATCGGGCTATTGCGGGATTTGGATCCTAGGATGTTGCCGCAGCTGGTCCAAGATGTACGGCCGAAATAAGCGAGTGGCCATGCGCAGCGGCGTGCATCCGTCCTCGTTTGCGATATTCGGATCGGTCCTGCTGTCCCGCAGTAGGATGTCCGCCATCTCGATCCTGTTCTTGAATACGGCCAAAAACAGGGGCGTCCAGCCGTGGCAGTCAGCACGGTTGGGGTCTGTGTCTGCGTGGCGCAACAGCAGCGACAGCATCGCATCGGTGGTTCCTCTGGAATAGACGGCAAACCACAGCGGCGTTCGGCCGTCGCCGTCGGCCCTGTTTGGATCGATGGCGGGGTGCCTGAGCAGCATGCCTGCCAACCCGAGACTGCTGCCAGTCGCTGCCAAGGCCAGAGGCGGTGGCCCGAGAGGTTGGTAACGCCACTGGTCTTCCAGAATGTAATAGTGAGAAGCCCTAGACACAGAGCCCACGGGTGCGTGGAGATCAAGCTTTATCAGATACGGGATGCACGGAGTATGGCCTTCCGGCCCGATGTTAGGGTTGACCGCTGGGTGGTCCAGAAGCATCCGCGTGATTCGGTGGCACATTGTCGGCACGCGGACTGCGCAACACAATGCCGTGCCGCATGGGCCGGTCATGTTTACGCGGATATCGCTCCGGGACAGAAGGAACTCTGCAATGTCATGGCGTAAGTATGTGGCTGCATCCATGAGAGGCGTCGCGTTGTGGCAGCGCCTGTTGACGTCGGCGCCGCAGACGGTCACAAGCAGCCTCACGCCTTCGAGACTCCCGTTCAAGACGGAAGAGTGAAGAATCCAGCCGTCAGAGCTGGCGCTGTACGAGGCGGCCGGAGCTGCGTCCATGACCAGCCGCACAAGATGTTCGTTTCCCAGGATGGCTGCCTTGTTCAGCGCCAGTCGCAGAGAAATTTGAAAGTTTCCGGCGTTCATCACATCTCGACGAAGCAGCAGCAGGCTCACTGTCTCTGCGTCCTCCACGGATGTTGCCGTCAGCAGAGGCGTGACCTCGGCATGGGTGCCGAGACTGGCATCAACCCTGGGGCACTCCAGGAGCATCGTAATGACAGAGCGGATCCCCGTCCAGATCGCTACGGACAAGCTCGTGTGTCCATGGCCGCCGATAAGGTTGGGATTCACGTCGTCGCGTGCCAGCAGTGCTCGCACAACCGTGGCGTATCCCTCATCACAGGCGACATGAAGAGGTGTCAGGATTCGTTCGTCGTACACGTTTGGGTCGATGTCCCGCCGTGCCAGCAGTGTTTCTGCCACGTCGGGAAGGCCGTGGTCCAGTGCTTCCTGCAACGGCGTATGGCCCCTCTCGTTCAGTCTGTTCGTCTGCAGATCAGGCCGTTCGGCGAGCCGAATGGCCACGTTCTGGTTGCCGCTGTAGATGGCGAGATACAACGGGTTGTCTTCCTCGAAGCGAGAGACATTGACGTTGACCCGGCTCAGCGTGAGCAGCAGCTCCATGACTTGGTCGCGGCCGTACTCCGCGGCATCGGCCACAGAGAAGCCGAGGTCGGTGCCTCTGTCTGCCAGCAGCCTCACAACCTCGACGTGTCCTCGGGCCGCTGCCACCTCGATGGGCGTCCCCATGTTCCCCAGGCTCTCCAGGGCGTCGGCACCGGCGTCCAGCAGGATGGCAGCGCATTCCGCCTGCCCTGAATATGCAGCTGCATATAGTGGGTATCCGTAGAGCGGGTGTTCCTCGTTTGGATCTGAGCCTTGCTGCAGCAGTAGATGGACCGTCGACAGATCGCCGAGGGACGCCGCAAGGACAAGACCGCCGTGCTTCTTCAGCTGAGGCAGAAGAGAGGCAACGCCCATATCGGAGTTTTTCGGGCTCGCGGCGCCAATGTCGTCGCTCGCGAATACTTCTGCCGTTTCCAGCATTGCCTCAATCGCCCACGTGACTCCTTTGTATGCTACCATCACATGGCAGGCGGCTCTGACACACTGCTTTACGTTGCAGCTCTCGCTGTGGAAACGTTTCCAGAGCGCCATGATCAGCGTCGTGACATGGGCGTAGACGAGCGCGATACTGCGATGCCTTTGGCCAAGCCTGTATTTGGACACGAACAACCAGCCGGCTGCATCGGTATCTTCCGAATATAACCCCTGGAACAGTGTTGCCACGTTGAGCTTTCGGAAACATTCGCGGGAGAGAAGCGTGTCAAACTTTGCTGCGGCCGATTAGCTGGCTGTTGAATTTCAGATGGAAGAAGCGAAGGTGTTGTACATACAGGACACCAGTCGCGTCGAGCGTAGGTTCGCAGAGGAAGGGAAGAAGTTCCAATCCTCGCAAACGAAATGCGACAGGATGAGCTCGACAAGCTCCGTTGGAAGCCGTATTGGCGACATGGTAAGGCACAAGAGCAAGATGGGACAACGGATTGCAGAGCTGTAGGTTATATGCTGCTAAAAAAGTCTACTGTATGGGGATATTGTGCAGTGTAAATCGCACATGAATATGTAGATGTGCTGTTGGCTCATTATGTAATGACACCCCGACTAGGTCGCCGCACCCAAAAACCCGAAAAAGCAGACGTTATGACCAAACTGCTCCTTTGGCTTCGGCTGCGCTTGGTGTTGCCGTCTCTGCAAATCCGCAGATAGAGCGACGAAATCTATTAGAAGGATGCGGTCGCCACCGAGGCCCAGCCACCATGGCTGCAAAAGGCTGGCTTCGGATCGTCCGGTCGGCCGGCTTTGTGACCTGCCCTGGCGGCGAGCAAGGTCGCGGGTTGAGCCACTGTGCGCGTTGTATCGATGCTCTCAGCGACAGCCGGCTTCATCATCTGCCCCCGGGGCCACCTCCTCCGCCGCCGAAGCCGCCTCCGGGACCACCACCACCCTGGCCACCGAATCCGCCGCCCGGACCACCGAACCCTCCACCGGGGCCGCCGAACCCTCCTCCTTGCCCGCCAAAGCCTCCACCCGGGCCGCCAAAGCCTCCGCCTTGGCCTCCGTGATGTCCGCCATGATGTCCACCATGATGGCCGCCAAAGCCGCCCATGGAGACGGGTCGTGGACCATAGCCACCACCACCACCACCACCACCACCAGGGCCTCTCCGATGGCTGAAACCGAAACACATGGTTTCTGGACTGTAGTTGAGGTGGAGAGAGTATGTGTGCGCTTGTGTGGTATAAGTATGGGCGTGTGTTGCTCTTGATATTTGCGAGAAGGCAAAGGTTGTCTTTTGTCAATTGGCAGAGATATGCGGTCTTCCAACTGTCCACCTCCTGCGTCCTTGACGTCTCTTTTATATGTCTCTTCTCCCACCCTACGTCACACGGCCCTCTATAGCTTCTCCAGTTATTATACCTGTGCCTTACTTGGCACCCATGTCTTAGTTTCCGAACCGCGCAATCGTATTTCTGTTTCCGGCTAGCAAAGAGGCTAGTTCAGCTGGATATAGCAGTCGCCACGTCTAAGCCGATTGACCTAACGACTTGGCATCTCGTGAAAATGGCCGGAAGAATCTACGCGTTGCCTCCGTGGCTGAAGCTCTAAGCCGATGTACCATGACGCATTCGCCCCGGCCTGCGCCACCATGATAACTTGGGTAGGTGACTATTTCCGGAGCGGGACTCAACGAAGCTCTGAAGGCACGTGATCTGTCCCGCTGTCAGTGGCGCCGTGCTAGGGCATTGCTTACTAAGTATCGTAGCTTCTAGCTCAAGCCGGCGGCGGCCTCTTAGTGGCGACGACCGCCGTGGAAGTGCTGTCACGATAGTGGCACGGAATGCCAAACCTCTCTGTGATTACATAAGCAAAATTCCGAAGCTGGTTGGAGTCGACAAGTTGATGATTTTCTCACTGTCGAGCTGCATCGAATAAGGAGCAGAGATTCCAAAATATTTTGACATGTGGAGACTAAACAAGGCAGGTCCTGTGACAAAAAACTGAAAAGAAATGCGGCGGCTTAGAGCTCCCAACATGAACATTGCAAGTCTGGTCTCCTCAGCCTTACTCTTCCTTCGTGAAGCTACGCTCAGCCATCTTCCAGTACAGTGGAGCCGACCAGCGGCGCAATGCTTTGCCCTTCCATATCATCAGCAGGAAGGTGGCCGTGCAGCCGAGGGAGAGGAAGCCAGCCATGATGAAGCAGTTCTGGAGGCCCATATTCGTGTACCAGGGCGTGATGCCGTAGGAGATGGCGAAGCCGAGGGTGTTGCGGACGATGATGATGGCCGTGGTCGACTCCCCGCTGATGTCCTTGAAACAGTCCACGTTGTACGAGAGCGCAATGCTGCCACCGGTGACGACGGAGAAAGTGAGGATGCCGAGAGCGATAGCCAGGCCGGACCAGTTCACTTCATGGGCGGCACCGACACCCCAGGTGATGAGGCCGACGCAGGAGAGCAGAGAGGACAGGGCCAGCGGCCACAGACGCTGCTCGGGTTCGCGTATGCCGCCGTTGCGACGAGCCAGCCACAGCGTAAAGCGGTCGGCAATGACGCCAGCCCAGAGGCTGCCGAGGGCGGCGCCGACAATGGGCCCAATGTAGATGGAGCCGACCAGGCCGCTGGACCAGTTGTAGGGGGCGACGCTGAGGACGGGGCTGGCCGTGCCGTTCATCACGTTGTACCAGGACAGGTTGATGCCGTAGATGAAGCCGGCCCAGAGGACGGTGGGGAAGCGGAGGAGGATGAGCAGGGGCGTGTACATGGCCGTGAACATGTCCCTGACGCTGGGCCGGCCGGGCAGGTTGACAAACGGCGAGAGCTTCTGCCGGTACGTCGTCTTTGCGGCAAACGGGAGGCCGTCTCGCGGGGCTCCGGTCGGCAGAGGCGCCTTTTCGGGGTCGTTTCCGGCAGCGGCAGCTGTGGCAGACGGCTGCTTCTCTCCCAAGACCGCGAGGGGGCCGTCGGAGAGCGGCGGCTCGTCTGCGTCCTCGAGGCCCTCGAGGGTGGCGCGGACGTACATGGTCTCCTCCATGAAGAAGAAGAGCACGACAAAGGTCAGGGCGACGACCATGGCGCCGAACTTCATGCACCAGCGCCAGCCGTAGGCGAGGGCGAACCAGCCGGCGACGAGCGGGCCGAGAAAGTTGGAGCCGAAGAGGACGAAGACGTAGAGGCCCATCCAGGCGCCGCGGTTGTGGGCAAAGAAGACGTCGGGCACGGACACCTCGGGCAGCGACTCGATGGGCGAGAGCAGCACGCCGATGAGGATGCGCGTGGCGTACCACTCGCCCAGGCTATGGATGTAGGCCGACCAGACCATCATGGGCACCATGGCCAGGGCGGAGCCGAGGTAGACGCCGCGGCGGCCAAAGGTCAGCGCGACGGGCTGCCACAGCAGGCAGGCCCAGCCGAGGAAGAGAAAGGTGAGGCCGGAGCCCTGGACGAGCGAGGCCGTGGAGATGCCCGTGTCCTCGGTGATGTCGGCCAGCAGCGAGTAGTGGAAGGTGCTGGCAAAGCCCGTGCCCAGCGTGTAGACGACCATCATGGCGGCCGACAGCCGCTTCCGCCGCTCCGTCCAGTTGAGGGGGTCCTCGGCGTCGTGGCTGGGCCGCGGAATGAGCTCGATGCCGCCCTTGGAGTTGGCCGAGGCCGGCTGGCCGGCCACGTCGACCAGATGGACCGTGCCGGGGACGACGGCGAGCTGCACGGTGTCGCCAGCCATGGTGGGAGGACGGGTTGGCCAGAGAGGAGAGGAGACGCCGGCCGAGAGGAGCAGAACACAGCTTTAAGGGGACGAGGGATCTGCAGTCGGCTATCCGAACGCTGATAAGGTAAACAAAGGCGTCTGGTGTCACTACCCGTATATGCCCTGGAACATGCAGCAAAACACCCTTTGGGAAAGTCCTTGCGGACCGAGACTGTGTCTTATCTGCGGTTGGACGATCGGCGTGTTCGGCAGACGTCATTGGCCGAAAGGGTGAGTAAGATCGGCATCCTGGACATGCAGTAAAGATGTAACGTACCTGCTATCTCCACTTCACCGTGCATGATAAGCCGGTCCTCTGCTGCAGCCCGATTCGGTTCCGGATATCGGTGCTGTCAAGCAACTGTTGTGTTGCATCTCCCATATCTGGAGCTTCTCTTACGCCCACCGAGCATCATGGTGTCCCTGCCATTTCGTCTCATCGAGACCGTGCCGGTCCCCGCGGAGCCCAGAAGGCGGCCATCGGCCAGGAGTTTGTCGACTCGGTACCGGACGAGCTCTACCTTGCGCCGTCGCCCGGGGCCGAAGTATACGACTCTGCAGACAACACGCCCCCGAGCAAGGAGGATGAGCACGTGCGTCGTCTCTGGAGTGAAGGCGACTTTGTCGGAGCCCCCATCGACTTGCAGATTGTGGCCAGACGAAACGAGGACAACCAGCTGTTTGGAGCTCTGAAAGCCATCCCAGAAGTTTTGTCCAGCCGCCCATAAACCAAGTCGTTTGGCCGTCGAGCCGTTACCACGAGAGGCCCATACGGTGATGCAGTCTGAAGACTCGTCTCTGATTATCGTGTATGTCTAAATCCTCAATGGGAATCGCACAACTGAGATATCCCCCAACTAGTCTCTGTATCAGGCTGGCGTCCATCGACTTCTCCGTAGAAAACGGTGTATTGCAGCAGGCTGGCGAGCCGCATTCTCCGGAACCTATCGCCGTCTTGGTTGTTTCGACGCAGCTGAGATTTGTTTCCGTAGACGAGAAACTGTGGCTTTTTGTCTTGCACGCGTGTATCGAAGAAACTTGCGCTTCGTCCGGAGGAGAAAGACCCTCCCGATGCTTGTCGGGGGTATTCTACAAACGTAACAGCCCCTCGCTGAGGTTGCGTTTCCTGTGTTCAATGGCCAACAATCTGGGCAAAAAACATGGCCTGCCCATTAATTTCAGGCCGGCATGTCTACAGTGTGACTGAAACTCAAACTTACCACACCCGAGAACAACAGACGCACATGGCAAGGCGTTGTAACAGATTATGCAGTTCACGCAGTCGTCATACAGGCGCTTTGCGGTACCGAAAGAGTGCTTACAGTGGTGGTAGCCGCAGTTGGCCGACCGAGAATTGGCGCAATGATAACATGCCACACAAGAGCATGGCAGCATATGACACTCCCCGGCTGTTTCGCTGTTTCCTCTCTCCTCAATCAGGCCTGTGCAGCACGCACAGAGGAGAACATCGTCGCTCATGGTGGCTGTGAATTTCGACGGTCAAGAATGAACAGAATAGTATGACGAATACGCAGACATAATTATAGGTATTGACATTAATGGGGCGAAATGCCATTACTCTTGCAAGTCATTACTAAAACGACAATATTTGCAATGCAAGATGTGCGCCCCTTAAAATGACTCCTTAGCGGCACTAAACCTTATTTATTCGTGTCGATCTGTGCCATCGGTTAACTGCACTAGGCCGACATCCGTAACCTCAAGCAAGGAATGGTTGTATACGGCGATCAAGTACATCTCCACCGTAGACGGGACCATTCCGTAGTTCTGCTACATCGTCGTTCAGACTGCCTCAGTTTGCTTAGCACCACCTGCTATGATTGTTCCTGGTTTGTTCTGGCTGCATGGCCACGGACTAGGGGCTTTAACGGAAAACCCTGACCAAGGACTGTACGATTCATTCTTCATAACTACGAATGGAAAGGGCAACACCTCAAGAAGCTATTTGCTAGAAAATCTGTCCAGGCCTTTTCTCTAGCCCTAGCCAACCTCTAGCAGGATTTCGGACAGCTAGTAATCATATATAAGAATGGCATACTGAGAAAAATGAGAGGGGAATAAACATAGATTCAATCTTATAAGATAGTATATTTTAAAGTATAAACACTTCCAGGCGCTTTTTTGTTCTTCCTTCTACTTTTACAAACAAACAGATCAAACTTTATTTTCGTCAGAGGCGTCCGCTTCGGTTAAGTCGGTATTTGTCCTCAAAGTAAAGAGACGACCGCTATTCAATCTTTGCACGTTTCCTTGGAGAAGGCTATCATCCGGGATGCAGCCAAGTGGCGGGTAGAACAAAATCATCCGATTAGGCACCCTTTCCAGAGTCACCGGCTTTCAACAGTGCTTTTTTAGGAGCAAACTACATGCTTAGGGCATACCGTTAAGTTTGACATTACTCCGCTCTTAAGTATAACCAGAAGCGACTCCAGTGCCATTGCCATAGCAGAGTGTACCTTTGGGCGAGCACACCGCTAGAGTGTGATTTATTTTCTCTATTTCAGCCGGGCACTTTTCCACGCGCAATTGTCACTGATGGCCACGCGGAACCCGACTGGTGCCAGCAAACTCTGCCTGGCCATTGTATCGGTAGTTTGTGGGCCTTGCCGTTGGTGGGAAACGTGGCATTGGTACAGTGTTGAGAACATAGTTTCCCGCAACCTTGACGTCAGCCGGTGTGAACCGTCTGGTCTTGGCCTGCGCCAGAACACGTGCCCTCGCTGCCTCCTTGGCAGCAGCAGCTGCTGCTGCCGCCTGGTTCGCTGCCAGCACGGCCTCTTCTCTCCGGGACAGGCGCCGCGTTTCTCTTTGCTCGTATCCACGGCTGTGATCGTTCCCCGGTGCTGTAGCGTCTGCTGAAGCTTCCGTATCGCCTTGGCGTCTTTCGTGGCTTGCAGAGGCCTCGTAGTATTGCCGGCGACCACGCCGCCGCCGGCGACGGCAGTATCCATAGCTGCGGCTGTGTGAGATGCAGAGGCACATAATGAGGACGATGGCCACAAAGGCAACAACGCCTCCTAAAATAGCTCCAATCTCTGCCTGCGACATTCCCGATCCATTTCCCATAACAGGGAATGCGTGATAGATGCAGCGCTAACTGGCGAGGAAGGAAAGCCCAATGAATTTCGATCGGTGAGAGAAAAAGGCCTGCCTTTTTGTTTTCCGCTTTTCTGATGCGACACGGTGTAGAAGACGAGCCTACACTGGAACCTCGACAGGGAATCTTTTAAAATCTGTCATTGAGATGGAAATAGAGTGATCGCATGGAAACAAGAATTAAGCGGGAGGGAAATAGCAGGAAACACACAGCGGGGGTTCGTGATTACAAGAAGCAGAACACCCCCTCAAGAATCCCATTGTTGTGGAAAGGGTTGGTAGGCTGTACGAGCAGTGCCCTGCTGCCTATCACAGCATCACGACACAACACAATATCCACTCACACCACCCCAAAGGTCGTCTTACATGCGTCAGAGGTCCTTCTCTGTACTCGCGTGATCATTTAGAACCTGGGCATCCTCCAAAGAATGCAGCCCTCCATTATCGGCTGGTAGGCTAGTGCTTCCCGACCCCTATCGTCCAATGGCATTAGCGTAGCATCATCTGACGGCACGATATGTCTAGCGGATAAACCATACGGAGTATTGCAAAGCGGTGAAACTGGGTGTGAACTAAATTTCTGCTGTGGTCTGCAGATGTGGTGGCGATGGTGCACTAAAGACAAACACAATAGGCGAGCACTAAAGTCAAACGTTGCAACAAAAGATCTCATCTTGATATTTGATGGTTTCATTAACAGCCAATACATAAATTAAATATCCAGAGGACTAAATGTTATCGTACCTATCGGTTTCTTGATTGGGGAGTACTGAGGAGACAATGGATTTGTCCTTATTAGCAGCACTATGGGATATTTGGTAGGGCAAGTGACGTCGGTTTTTTAGTGTTAGGACCCGGCAATCTAGACGACTTACACCAGCTTAGGTCACGTGCTGCCTCGCCGCGCTTTTAATCGCCCTGCACCAGGCGCTAAACACTGCTGTAGCGTCGTACTTGTCTGAACAGCTTCAGCTAACCGAGAGGCCCTTTAATGCCCTGCACGCAAGGTGGCCGTAAGCACTCCAGTTGGGAGGGTGACTAGCTTTGTTTATTTCTTAGGCGCCAGCAGTATGTAAGAGGCCCTGACAGAACGGAGGCATAATAAATACATGGCCTAATTAGGACTAGCTCTTTTTTTCTGCCGTCTAGACCCAACTTAGACTCATCTAAAGCGACAATGCTCCAGTGAAATATTTTTAAGGCCGCACGATGAACATGTATCTATCCCAGTACATGCTTTTTACTGCTCTACGACACTAAGATACTTTATAAATAGAAAAGAAAAGAAAAGACAAAAAAATTCAGACCCCCCCTTATATTCTGGACAGTTCAGCCTCAATGGACGCCCAGACAGCTGGATTCATGTAGCCTGAAAACCAGACGTCGCCATCGAGGTCCTTACCGATGATAGGGAAGCCGTTCGGCAGAACTAGACCAAACTGGTTGCTCTGGAGGTAAGACGGACGGCCACTTCTCCTGCTGCTGCTGTTGCTGCTGCCGACAATGGCAGCCGATAGATCTGTCTCGTAGAGGCTAGCCTTCCAGTTGGAGAATGTCAGCATGTGCATGCCGCTGTCTCCTACGAGGGGCGGCAATTTGCCGGGGGAGGCACGCCAGAGGGCAGCGTAGGCCTCGATCTGGGGACGGGCACGCTGGGTCTTGAGGTCGCAGCGGATGCCGGCCGCGGTGACTCCCAGGGGCTGGGTGGTAAGGGCGCCGAGGGTGAGGCGGGTGAAGACGAAGCTGGTGGCATTGGAGACGTAGTTTACGCGGTCGCCGGGCGCAGTAGTAGAAAAGAGGTCGCCAGCCAGAGAATTGCGTAGCGACATGGCGCTGTTGAGAATGACGGTTTTGTTGCTGCTGCTGCTGCTGCTGCTGCTGCTGTTATGGCTGTTGGGAGGGAGGAGGTGCTTGGTAGCCAGACAAGCCCACCAGGCACAGAGGATGTCGCCCTCACTGACAAAGGCCGGCTTTCCGGCATGGTCAGCCATGCCGGCAATGTCAGCAGCGGCCTGTGCGCGCAGGCGGGCTATGAATGCGAAAGGCAAGCGCACCATCCGGTTCTCGTGGGTGCGAAGGAGGTTGCCAATGTTGCGCACAGCATAGACGGCCATGGCCGGCAGCGAGAGGACGTGGCTGGCCAGAATGTAGGGCTCGGTGGGAGCCGTGCCGAGTGTAGCTAGGGGGTCGTGGTGGCTGTCTCCCTCGAGGACAGCCACCTCGTCAGCGCGGCCCTGCAGCGTCAAGGTCCAAGCATCCAGCAGGGTGCGCTTTCCCATGGCGTCCATGGTGGTGTGTGGCCAGTAGAGGGTGACGACGGTCTTGTCGGAAAAGGAGACGACGTGGAGGCCGAGCTGGGGGATGTCCCTGGCGAGGTAGTGGTCGTGCTTAGTGGGGCCGCCTTCTGGGTAGAACAGGGGCCGAAAGTCGTCCGGGTCGCCGACGATCTGTGGGCTGCTGCTGCTGCTGGCAGTCGTGGTTGTGGTCGTTTCTCGAGATGGCAGCTTTGTGGCCACGGAATGCTGAGCGGCAGACATGCCGTACACGACGTGGGAGTATACGAGGACTGGCCTCTCCACTGAGAAGGAAGCCGAAATATGGTACACGAAACCGGATCCCTGTCTGTTAGAGGGGGGTGAAAGAGAGAAAGGTGATTCCGAAAATAAATAAATAAAAATAAAAATAAAACCCCCCCCACAACAACTCACTTCCCAACGCAGACGAGCGCTTAGCTTGTGCCAGTTGTGGCGCTGGACGAGAGCCGTGAGACTGTCTCGCAGCTTACATGGGTCGAGCACGTCGTAAAGGTAAACATAGAGTACAAGACGAAGGCCTTCCATGGTGCAGCGTCATCAAAATACGGCAGAGGAACGACGGTATCTGTTGGCAACCTGGCGGGTAAGGCATTGGTGAAGAAGCCTATTCTGTAGTGTTGTTCAACAGTCTTCCAGTTCTCCTGACCCAGGCGATTGGAATTCGAGGGTGAGGGATGGATAAAAAGAGGGTATTACCATACGACGTACGTACTACAAACTCCTACATACACAGTACTAGGCGGAAGCCCCTAAACGGCACGAATCAACACCATAGAAAACAGCGGAAAACCATGGTTGTGTTCTATAGGTTAGCCGTCTCTTAGTCGGGCTAGTCGATTTCGTTGGCAGTGCGTGGTGCTCTGCCGATTGTACTAGCCTGGCTACTACGGCTCCCGAACGAAGATCCACAAATCGAAGCAGTTCCGTTGATGGACACGTAGAAAAAACGATGGTTGTTTTTCTTCGGTTGGCTCCTCCTTGGTGGGTAGAAGACCTTTCTCCACTGGCATTAGTAATCTAGCTTATACTAACGTAAGCGACGTCGTAAACAAACTGACCCTATTTGTAGCACGTTGTTCTGACTAACTTCTGCTCTCCCTCGCGAGGCGAGGGGCACTAAGGCACTAAGTGCGGGGCATGGGTCACATGACACTATTACCGTCTAGCGGATAGGGGTTTAATTATAAGTGTTAGGGTTTAGGAGGGGGTCTTTAGTACTAAGGCAGACTGTAAACATTAGAGAGCACGGAGGGGAGCGACAAGAACAGCGGGGGCTTGGTCAACCTTATAAAGGGATGTTAGTCTAAAGGGTAAAGGGAACATCGGATCGCAGTGCTTCCATTAGTAGAAACATTGCGGGGTCTTTAATGCTTTTGTTTTCGATCTTATACTATAGAAGTGCTATCGCATAGGGAGGGATTACCTGCAATATCGGCTCCAATTTGGCAGTTGCTCTTTATCGCGCACCTTTTAATGCCCTTACAATTCTCTTGGGACGTATCTTTAACAAAACTCCTTTATAGAATGAGATCCCATTCTCTCGTGCTCAGACGAGCCGTTCGACATGGTATCGCTAAACCGCCAGCTGCTTTGGCACTGGGATTGTACTATCTTTGGCCTGAAGCCAGTTGCTGAAACGCTCCCACGTTTCGAGGGAGACGTCGAGCTAATTTGTGTCGAATAGAGATGGCTCCCAAAGCGCTTTTCCCATCTGCAGCGACCACATCCACCCAATGGGCGCATAGACCCCCAAACAGCGTCCATTCCGCTTACGATTTGATTACTCTAACTCAGTAGGCAGGTGTAAGTTGGGGGAGTGGCTGATGCATTCCTTGTCTTCTAGCTAGGACGGCTATATTTTCCGTCTCAGGCCTTTTGTCAAGAGTCTTAGACCATGTATCGGCAATTGCATATCTATCGACGAATGCAGAGAAATACAAGTCATTCCGTTTTCGTATCAGGACCAATAAGAATTTTGCAGTTTCCTTGGCCTATTATAGGGTAACAGAGACACATTATAATTCCCGCGCGAACGGAGCACCATTGCTAGCGTTGGGCATCAACGTCCTGGCAATACTACGGAGTAAAGACATTGTACCGTCTCCCACTAATCGTTCCTCTTACGACCTAGGATAGGCAAGAAATCATCGTGGCGTGAATCTCGCACTAGTGCACAGATATAATGGATCTATAATGGATCTCCCCGTCTCACTGGGTATGTTCGGTCGCTCTTTTCTTATCTCTTGGCCAGCTTGTTTCCAGATCAAACGGAGACAGTTGGCGCCCTCTTACTCGGCGCCGTTTGTCTAGAGATTGGAGCTACTCCCGAATAATGGCTGGATTTGAACTAAGTACTTCCATCACGGAACCTAGAATAACCAACCTCCCTGGATCTCAACTGCATAGCGCATCTGAGCTGTAGATATCGACGACCTTTACAGAATGGACAGAGAATCCTGGTTTTTCTACTCAGACATCCTTCTAGCTACTCACCCTTTACACGGTTTGTTTGGCCTTGACTACAGCAAGAAGCGGAAGCCTTTGCTGACAGTCTCGCCAGTCACCAGGCGCGGGTTGGCCGAAGAATTCAGCTCCTCCTGGCGCTGGAGCTCCCTGTTCTCGCGGGCCAGAATCCAGCGGAAGACGGTGCAGCCGACAATGGTGACACAGAACATAGCCGTGACGATTCCGTAGCTCTTGCGGTAGCCGTCCTCGCGCAGGTTCCAGACGTACGAGCCGGCCACGTTGCCGAGCTGGCCGAAGCCGTTGATGATGGCGATGGCAACGGCACGCTTGGCGGGCGGACGCGGAAACGAGCTGGCCAGCCAGCTGTAGGTCACGATGTAGCCGGCATACGAGGACGTCTGCAGGAAGAGCGCCACGTAGCGGGCGGCCGTATTGAGGGTTGACATGCTGATGATGAAGCCGACGAGACCGACGCAGATGGGGCCGACGATGTGCCAGAACTGGCGGGGCCTTGTCAGAAAAGTGTGAAACCTAATGAGAGACGGGGGCTTACCCTCTCCTGGGTCCTGTCCGCGTGGAGGGAGACGAGCAGGGAGACGATGCAGGCAAAGACCCAAGGCGGGGCGCTCATCAGCAGCGTGGGCGTGGTGGCAAAGCCGAGGGTGCCCGTCAGGCTGGGGAAGAAGGCGTTGAAGGAGAGGCCGATGATGTAGGCGATGAAGAAGATGAGCATGACATAGATCTTCCAGTCGCGAACGGCCAAGACGAGGCCGTCAAAAACGCCCATCTCCTCCGAGTCGACGTCGGCCTCGCCGACGTCCTCGGCCATGCGCAGCTGCGCCACCTGCAGCTCCTCGGCCGTGAAGCCGCGCGAGTTGTGCGGCATGTCCGGCAGGATGAAGGCAGCCAAGACGGCTATGAACATGGTGATGGCGCCCTCGATCCAGAACATCCAGCGCCACGCGGCGTGGCCGAGGACGCCGTCCATATTGGACAGGATCCCAGCCGCGAGCAGGGAGGAAAAGGCGTTGGAGATGAGGTTGCCGCAGAAGAGGATGGCGTTGCGGTAGGTCAGCTCCCGCTTGGTATACCACTTGGACAGGATCATCAGGGCGCCCGGAAGGAAGGCGGCCTCGACGAAGCCGAGGCAGAAGCGGACGGCCACCATGCCGCCAAAGCTGTGGACGTTTCCCGATAGGGTTGACGTCATGCCCCAGAGCAGGACGGCAACGCCAATGTACACGGACGGGCGCGAGACCCGGTTGATCATCATGTTGGACGGGATCTGCATCAGGATGTAGGCGACGTAGACGATGCTGAGGCAGGTCGCGAACTGCGTGTCGTCGATGTGGAGGTCCTCCTGCAGTCCCTTGAGCCGCGCCGCCGAGATGTTGTTGCGATCGAGATAGTTCATAATGTAGAGCAGCACGAAGAGGCTGCACCGGGCGTCCAGCTTGCGCTTCAGCCGCTTCTCCACGGCCGCCCGGTGCGCCGGGTCCATGTGCACGGCCGGATTGTCTGCCATGCTGACGATGGGGCCGACGGCAGCAGAGGGCTTTGCATCGCCGCCGTAAGACTCGTGATGGACAACAGCCTTCGTGATTTCGTCTGCGTCGGCCATGGTGGAAAAAATGGAAGGAGTGAAAAGGAAAACATAAGGTTGGGACCTCGTCAAAAAACGGGAGACGCCACACGGGTCTTAAATATTAAGCATGGCTTCGTAAAAGCTTGCTTGCAAGCGGCCTCGGCTCGGACAAGTAAAAGAAATGTATCTGGTACTTTCTGCACATGGAGCACGCCATGCTGCCCGCCGTACCGGGTACTTGTAGCTGCTCATGGGGTATGGGGTACTCCACACAAAATATGGCGGTCTAAGAGATGATCGTCGCAATAGAAGATAGGCTCAGATTGCTAAATGTGGTTTGTGCGCCGTTTTACGCAACACAACAAGCGGGGTATTGAAATTGAATCGTACGAGTACACTCCGAATGAGTACGTCGTAATGCCTTCATGAGAGCAAATGTGGGTACGTGTGAAGACAGCATTCACTACACCAGTTGTGCCTTCGACTCCGTAGGAGCCTGTGCAGTGCTACTGTATTGATGGGAAGATCGTTGTATTCGGCAGAAACAGATATCCAATGCTAGAAGTGGAGGCTGGGCTGAAAACTCTGCACAGTGGTGCAGACTGGCCCACTCATTCATACTTACGATTTAGGTACTTTTGGGCGGCAGATGCCATTACTGTCCATCCTTTTCTTGTCTGTCCCCCTACGATGTCTTCGTAACTGTACCAGGTACTAGGATGCTAAAGATATGTTGCCTGGACAGGCGCTACAACGGTATTTTAAAAGTGCTGCCTGAACTGTGCCATATGAAAAGGGTTGATAAGATGTGTGAAATTATCCGCAGCTTAACTTTTTTGCGTTGCGCTCTCGCCTACGTCCTGATAAAAATAATTGCACTATTTTATATGAGCCAAAGTTTCTACGATCTAATGCTTCTCTCCTCCTAGCTTGCTAGTCTGTGTATGTTGTAGGGCGAACAGTTAGGGGACCGCAAGTCATAGTTGGCGAATTTACCACAGTATTTATCAGTGGTGTGATTAGTATGGCTTTTGTCAGAATGAACGGTTGCACACGGACCACCGAAGAGTCTTAAAAAATGGCAAATGGTGCGAGTGACCACACAACTCTGCCTCTGAACTTCTTACTATCAATTAAGCCTTTTCCTCAAGAAATCAGTGTCGATTCTACCTGCCGATAACCTACGGCATTGAAAACAATCTGTCTGCGATGACTATAGGATGTCCAGAGCGTCCAATTACCCCGACTGCCGATAAGGATGAGTCTAGATACCGGAAGATGGCCCGGAAAAGACACCAAGTTTCATAGCTCCTTTGATCCGAATATTGACATCTGGCCCGATCTCTCCCCCGATTGCAATCCTCTTCACTCTTTCGAGTAGCATACGCAATGCGGCTCTGTAGTATTTGGCTGCCTGCTTTTCTAAATCTGCTTTCCTTTCTTGCCTGCCTTTGGCACGAGGTGTAGCTAACAGCGAGGTTGAAGATGTATTGTTAACAACAACGCCAGTTTGTGATATTTGTGACAGGTCCATGCGACTTCTCCGCTGTTTAGCTATGACGAGCATTCTTTAACTACAAATGCTAAGAGGCTCTCTCCCAGTACTTGCATGTGACTCCATTCGTTCACACAGAAGGGCCCACAATCCACCATAGATAGAAAGGACGACGACTTTGGAGCATTTCCGAGAAGGAAATCAACATATTCCGCGTCAAATGTAGCGACGGTGACATAGATCTCGTGCCGATCTTGGGAGATAAGTAGTCGTCTAGAACGATGGCAAAACGCCGTTTAGTGTTTGTTGTAATCTAGGAAGAATAGACAAGCGGGATAGGAGCAGAAAGGTGTATCGTACTTCATCGGTGTATTATTTTTTCGACATTCTTCTATGTCGACAGGCGGATATTGCTGAATCCAGGCTGCCATCTGGGCTCCCTCCTGCATCTTCACACCGGATGCGATTTCGTCGCTGTGGTAACGGAGAAATGGCTTCACCTCTAGGATGGCACAGACTTCGCCACTGTCTTGGTTGGCCAAGTAGCCGTCGACCCGGGCCTCGTATATTTTGGTGTTATCTTTGTCCTTGAATACGAATGGGTGTCGATGTGCAGACCAGTCGCCCTTGGCATCCTCACAATGAATAGTCAGTGAATCCAGAAACACGAGAAGAGCCATGTTGACAATCTGTTCATCCTTGACCGCTGGGACCATACGAGCGACTTCTCCTCTAAGGGGGGATATTTCCTCAAGCTCGTTGGTAGAACCGGTGCCTTCGTCAGAGAAGTCCGTCATGGCTAATGGGAAGTTGTCCGCAAGACAAAAGTCGCTAAAGTCAGCGGCAAGGTCATCCGCGTTCGCGTCTGTTGCGCTGCCAAGTGGATGGGCACGAGGAGCGGGCGTAGGTGTAACAGGGGTAGTAGGCATGGTTGCCTTACTTGCTGATCCCGCTGCCGCTTCCGCTGCTGCTGCCATGGTCTCAGCTGCTCTCCGACTTCTGGTCTTTATTGGACTGAAGTCTAGTTTCGGCGCAGCTGTGGAGACGGGCCGGATCTGGACCTGGAGTGTAGCGAGCTGATGCTGCCGCACCAGAGAATAGGTTCCCAGGCTCAAAAATTGATTGGCGTGTGTCTGCCGCGTCGTTGCGTGCTTGATGGAGTCCAAGTAATCCCCCCAGCACGATGTCTCCCGTCGCTGATGGGCCTTGGCCTTTAGGAGGTGCTGTTTGTCCGCCCATTCGAATTTGGAGTTGCTAGGTGTTACTACTTTCTTCCAAAGAATACGGAGCAGAAGGAACTGCTCGATTTTTATACCAGACGCTGATTCCTTGTAAAGACCATCGTGAATAAAGGTGTCTTTCAGGCCATGGCCTTGAACCATCGACTGCCACCTCTGTTGGGTTTGTGGGAGATAGTCATTTTCCATGTTAGAGTGGCGTTTTGTTGAAAATTTATTACCACTACACAATGGTGGAAACTGGAGACCAAACCAACCAGTCAGGTAGTAGGGTATATAGCCAAATATCTCATTTCACCACCCCTCCCCCCCCAGACTATAGCAGCCCGTAAGTCTGCAGCGTTCTGTAATCCGGAAGTTCTTAGTGGTTAGGCGGCTCCTTCAATCCGCCTAGCGGCCCGTTTAACCCGTGCTATGTGTTTCTGAGTTATACCTGCAAGTATCCGATAGATTTCCCCATATAGGATCGCCTGTTTTTAGTTTGACAGTGTTTCTTATTGAGAAAAAATTAGCTATTGTGCTTGTTTGAATGCCTCGGCTTGCTTGTGTAGTAGGGTTTGACAGGTGTGGGTTGAGGTCAAATGACAATGTGCAAGTGCCCGGTAAAACAGAACTACATCTGTCTCGATGAGCTCACGGGTGGTATATCATCACGGAGTACGAAGTAGAAAGTAGATATGTATGGAAGGGTGGTGTAAAGACAAGCAGTCTTTATTGCTGTGGCAACAGGCAATAGCATATAACCCCACCATATGAAGGTCCCTACTAAAACAAAATGTCTCACCGCCTTTAACGACTGCGCCATTTGTAAGCTATTCTCTCGGCGGCAGAAAGAGAAGGCGGTGAGGCCGCTCTTTTGGTAGGTACTCCGTATCTTACCGTAAACACGAACTTCTTTTGGTATCTAAATCTGGCCGGGTTCATCACCACTCATCCTCTTCTGCCTTTCTTCTCAACGATGGCAGCTATTATCAAATCAGCAATTCCATCCCACGCTCGAGGAGCGGCCTCTGCCGCCGCTGTCGCTACGGCCGCCACCGTCGCCGAAAAGGCACCCCCGCATACCGTCCGACTTTATCGCTATCTGAAAGTGCTCTATGCCTTGCTGCGGACCAACCATCTCATCCACCAAAAAGACCTATTTCTTGACGACACAGCTCAGAAGCGGCTGGGTGTGGAATGCAGTGACCTGGATCTAGCCGGTGACGGTGCGGGCACGTATGTCACTCCCATCGCGCTGGACGTCATGAACGACTGGCTTGCGCGGTCCCAGCCTTGGAAGCAACGCGGCTTCGGTGCCGGCCGTCAAACAGATGAGTGGTGGAGTGCACGCCACATTGGTAACGACGTAATCACCTACGCCTGTACAGGCTTGGACATTTACGACACCGACATCCCCGTCAACAACGCACACTGGGACGAGTCCTTTCGTTCAATGCCTGGACTGTGGTGGCGATCGGATGGAGTCTGGTTCGATACAGACGGCTTGCTGAACTACCCGGACAAGTCATTTCCTCACATTCACGCTGTCTTATGCCGGGGCGTGCCACTACCAGCCGACGGCGAGCTGAGCGCTATAGAAGTCATGTCCATTGTGCAGCTGACCTATTATCGGGTTAAGGACCCGGTATACAAATCCCACCACATCATTCCAGTATGTCTCCATCTTTTTTCCTTCTCCTTCTTTTTCTCTTCTTCTCGACTAACTAAGGATAGGTCAGTCTCATATCCATAGCAGGCTGCAGCGTGCGTGTTCTGCATGCGAGAATCGACGGGGCGACCCAGCGCGTGCACATACAAAAGACAGCAGCTGTTGATCTTAGCGAGCCGGGTTCTTGTAAGAAAGAGGAATGGACACGTCTCTTGTGCTGGTACCTGGCGACGCCGCGTGCGGTAGAGAAACCTGTATAGAAATAGGACAGCGTTAAGTAGGACAAGGGAATAATGATGATTACGAATAATCCGTCTATAATAGCAGCATTTATGAGAAGCGAACTACCCGTGTTTTTCCCTTACTTATTCTATCCCGACCCGTACGTAATCGCTGCATTCAACGTGACGCAGCTGTACTCCATACAGGACTAGTGCTAAGTGCGGTACTGCTTGCCCTCCTACAGTGCTCTACTAATATAATGATACTACGCCTAATCGATATGGATATATTGCAAACAAAAAAAGATGACTGCACGGCTTGCTGTTGGCAGTTGCCATCCGTTATCGTCATTTCGTTGGGAACTATGCAATGCTTGGAGCAACTCGGGATCGAACCGAGGACCTCCAGCTCTTCAGGCTGGCGCTCTCCCATCTGAGCTATTACTCCTCCTTGTAATGTACGTTGTCCACGCTGCTAGCACATTTCCGTCTGTACCTTCACCAAACGGATGCTCCCTGGAAGCATATTTGATACAAGTCAGCACCAGTGTGCGTAGAATAATTGTTTACATCTGATACATTTATTGTATGCAAAACATGGTTTCCACTGCTACCTTCTTCGCGATCCTGAAATGTGCCCACACGTCGAAGACTTTTTTTTCGTGGGACGATGCCAGAAGAAAAAAGCAGACAGGCGGAGACTGTACTCCGTATTCCGTCGACTACGAGCCTCACCAGTTCCCATCCTATTATGCATGGCTGCCAAGAAAGCTGAGCTGGCAGGTGTGATAGACAAGGCAGAGAGATATGGCCGATGCTGGCTTCTCGTAAAGTACAAGCGGTCCCACGAATGGGCACAGCCATTGATACTTTACGGCCATTTCAGGCTAGATACCAGATTAGTGCGCGGCATTTTTATCGTTTGCATGTCCTGAGCACTTCGTCTGGTCTGCCTTTTCCTTTATTTTTGTGCTCTTACAGCTGAAAGGATAGGCATGCATTCTCATGTGCCGGTACTGTTAGCATTTATACCAAGTAATATTTTCCGCAGCCATGCATGTGTTATATCTACCCCCCACCATCTAAATTATAAGTCGTTTACTACGGCAAGCTCCAAACATACAGGCGGCTTGCCATCTATTTATTCCCGTCTGAGCCCCTTTCCAAGAAGCTCCGATCCCACCTCCGTAATTAGTTTCTCGTCGGGAAATGACTTCTTCTTCTGTAGTATCGTCCCCTGAGCGTCTAATGCTCTGAGAAGATCCGCAAGGTCTCCATCTAAGCGTGCACAATAAACGAGGTGTCCTAATGCCGACAACATGCCCTTCAACGCATCGGCCGACGTCTCTTCCTGGCTGATGGCTTCCACAACGGATGCAGCTAGTTCAACTTGGTCCTCTTCTGAAAGAGATATCCCCGAATTCTGTCCTCGCGTATTCTGATTTGCTAACGCGATGTTGAAAAGAAGAGACGCGGCTGCAACGCGGACACTGGTGTGGCTGTCGTCCAAGAAGCTGGAGGAAACCAGTTGCACGATAAGTGCGCGGAGCTCTGCGTCTTGGAAAATCTGCTCCGGGAATAGAGGTGTGGAAAAGAAGTTGCACGCCATTTGCAGAGTTACGAGGCGAAGTGCGTAGGGGCAGTCCGCATTCCCGTTCACGGAGCCGAGAACACTGCATACAGTCTTGTGCGCCATCTCCTCTGCAAAGTACCCACTGATTCTAGGGTCTGAGAGGCTGCATCGGAACAAATCGACCACAGTGAAGAGAGTTGCTGGGGACATGGACTGGACGGAGTCCCGAACGAGGCTGGAAAGGTGGCTCATATCCGGTATGATGGCAGCCTCAAGACCCGAGTTTGTGCGCTCCTCGAGATAGTGCCTGAGAGTCTTCACCTCGGGCTTCCTGGAAACCTCGTCGCCCATCTTGCTGATGAGTTTGTCCAATGGTGGGACTTTAGCGTAGAGAACGGGCTTTACGCTCGGATTAGCGAAGCTGGGCAGTCGGAGTTTCTCATGAGGGTGAAGAGGGTGTGCCATCTCAACGAGGAGTCGTAGGTTGCCTTTCAGCTGGGCTGGATCAGAACCAACCCATTCATTCTCCTTTTGGCCTTTCAAGAACGTAACAAACGTGGGCGTGGCGTGGACAGAGTATTGGCTCGCGATGACGAAAACTTGAGGCAGAGATATATCGACCTTGATAAACGTTGCCCGATCCCCAAGTTCTTGGGACAGCTCGTCATAGACAGGATAGAGAGCTTTGCATGGCGGGCATGTGGCAGATGTGAAGAAGACCACCGCACATGACCTTTTCGCGGCATCCAGTAGACGGGCGAATTCGGCCGGGCTGGTCACATTTTTGACGCCATGTTTCGGGGCCGGTGGTAGGCCGACTGGAGCTTGTGCGCTATCTTGAAGGCCAAGGATAGAACCGTTCTGCTGCCGGCCGGCATTCACACCTTGTGTGAGCTGAGAAACCAGCATCTGTCCCATTGGCGTCTCGAGTACAGCACGAGGCATGTTGGCAATGTGCTCCGGGATGCCGCTACCAACTAAAAAGTTGGAAAGTGTATCACTGAAGTTGTTGCAGTTGTGGTGGAAGAGATCATATGCCTGATCCATGGTCAGAAATAGGTGGTCGTAACTTGCACCATGACACCTCGTATGAACGTCATCGTACCTCAACCGTGAAAATAGGCCTCAAGGAATCAATATACTGTTCAATAACATTCATTGGCAGGCGTGTCGATCCAAGGCGTATCTTGTCCATGGGCTGGCCAAGATGGGAAGATCCTGGTGCAATTGCAATGATGCTGCCATCATACACGTATTCTCTGCCGTTGACTTCAATGGATGTGTGGTAGACCGCGTCTAGCTGGAATCCCAGGAGGCCCATGGACATCTGACGGGCCAGACCTCTGGACAGATCGTAGACGAGCAGATGAACGTCCATTTTAGTTGTTTGCACGCGGTTATTTATTTTCAGGTGTCGAATTAGAATGAAGAAGAGTATTGAAAGTGCAACTTTGAACAGCCGTGTCGTACTGCGCTGTTCTGGATGATTCCTCCCATTAGTTTAGCAGGAATAGGCGGCACTTTTGCTACGCGTACGCTAAGCCACACACGTGACCAGTCACATGTGAAGCCATGCTTAGCCATAAGCCAAAACATCAGCCATAAGCCAAAACATCAGCCATAAGCCAAAACATCATCCAAACGCCATGTCGAATGTATCAATTGAGGGGCAGAAGAACTGACGCCAGTGAGATGGAGAAGGTCGGGATAGGTTGGGGAACTAAGGTGCAAGAAAAATTGTAACGTAACGTTAGCTATGCATGATTGCCCAACCGACGATCCACAGCTTCACATGCGATGCATATCAAGCTGCTACCATTGGTCATGCTAGGTTCCGTGGCATCAAGAGCCATGACTGCCAAGAAAGTCATGTTAGCTGGTGTGGTAGACAAGGCTGAGACATATCTTACGATATTTGCCGCCCAAGAAGCCCCACGTACTTCCGGTATCGCTACTGAAATCATGGAGTGTTGGTTGGCGGAAGCCCCTCCGCTTTAATGCGCTGCCAGGTTGCGGACCTTTATGCCGACTCACTTGTAGTCGTTGCCTGTGGCGTTTGCGAGCCGTCGTCCTTGCTTGCAGCCTGAGCCGCCTTGATGCTGCCTTAATGCTGCCTTGAAAATGCGGCCCAATGCTGTTGGCTTTCTATCCAAGCGTGGCCCAACCAACGGCCGTGGTCGCATTTCCCAGCTCTATTCCCGATCTGCGTTATTATCCCGCCTGCGACAACGGCGGCGATCGCTGGGCAGCCGCGCTTGGGCGGGCGATTTAGTCGGCGGCTATAAGGACATCCCACCCCCGTCCCTCCAGAACAGGATGCAGCAGGCTATTCACCGCCCGCCATTTGAATTGGCAATGTACAATTATGGAAAATTTTCTGTTTTTAGAGCTTCTGGGACAGTTTAAAACCCTCCAACATTACGAAAACGGCCGCAAAGGGGCTTACGAAGAGAATACGAGCTGTATCGAGATTTTCAACTATACTGCAAGTCTGGCATTGCTCCCGGACTCGCCACACCCTATGTTATCTGTGAAAATGCTAATCGGCCTTGTCCTGGCGCTCTAGGATCCCGAGCGTAACTACAACGAGGAACACAAGCTAACGAGTGACGACTTCCCCAACTATGTGATGCGAAAGGTGCCCGCCTTTGAAAAATAACAAAAAAGCAGTTGTTGGGGGTGACGGAGTCTAATACAACTGTCGCAGGGAGTTTTTGCACCACAGGCTGCCAAAAAGGGCTTCGAGCTCAAAAATGGCATTCGATTAGTGTATGTGTATTTTCTCTATCACTCTATAATTATTCTTGGACTGAAGCAACTAAGAGCCCCAAAGTGTCCAGTCTCTGGCAACCCATCCAGACACGTTTGTTTCTGAATACTTGCCCTTGGAGAGAGCTCACTATGAGCTGCTGGTGCGAGAGATGCAGCTCCCATTCCTGTGGCTGGAGACATCGGCAGCCGTAGGACCGTTCTCCTGGTGGGCATATAAAGAGGATCCCGGACTCATGCGTAAGTGACTTTGGGTTATTCCACCACAATTGCGGGCAAGGTACTGACCAAGTGACATTAGAGCTCATATTCCGGAAATCTGATGTGAAATGGCAAGCTGAAGGTACCCGGGGATGGGAGATGGTGCTCTCTTACTCTTTTGAAACGAGAATCACGTCCGGATTTGCAAAAGGAACAGAGTCTGCAGAACTTGACTCTGTCCTTCGCCAGATGTCAAAATGTGCATCTTTTGCCGCGCACCCTTTACTTCTTCCAGTTCTCATGCTCACCAAACAAATCTCCATTGCAAACGATGAGAGACAACGCAGCTTAAGGCACGAGCTGCGCAAGGTGGAGAGTGGCCTGAGCAGGCGCTATAACAAGGTTGGCAGCGGCATAAGCAAGCGATTTTTAAGAAAGAAGTCTCTAGAGAAAGAAGCACAGGACAGGCCGATGAACTTGGACACCCTCAACAGTAAGCTTACAGAATGTCACTGTAATATCCTGTGGAAAAGCCCATCGGCATGGAAACACGCGGTCAGCAGTCTGCAAGAGGCGGCCACGGTTTTCTGGGAAAAGCTTCCGCGTGAACAGAAAGATGCAGACCTCGAGAAACTGCACAATGAGCTTCTATTCAGACTTAGGTTTATTTCTATAAAGCTTTCCGGATTGGAGAGCTACAGGCACGTCTCTCTTGAGCGACTAAGCCTTCAACGTGATGTCGTACGTCTTGTACCGCATTCATACATATGCAATGAGATATCATACTAAGAAATTATAGATGAGCAGTATCATAAGCCACCGAGAGTCACGGATCAACGTCTTAATCGCCATCCAGCAGCAGCAGCTGGCCAACTCGAGCACGCGGGACAGCATGTCGATGAAGACACTGGCATTTTTAGGAATGTTTTTCCTCCCGAGCACTTTCTTATCCGCCTTATTTAGCATGCCCTTCTTCAATTTTGATAAAGGTGGGATGAATGTAACAGCAATACTCCGTGGTCACAAATACTGACATGTGTGGCACAGACATGCACGGTACTGTCTCGGGCAGGCTCTGGATATACTTTGCCGTTGGGATCCCCCTCACTGTGCTTATTGTTACCGTCTGGTACGCGTTTGACAGGCGTTCTCAAGCAAAGTTCAAGGACGATTTCCAGAATATTGAAAGTGAAATGATGAAGCTGGAGGCACGCGTTGCGGATGACATATTCAAAAAGGCGGGAGTTAGAGTCGGGTCAGATTTCACATCTCCTGTCTAAAAGGCTATTGCTATTTAGAAGTTTAGTACAGCCTGTCTAGGGGCAGGCAACCGAGTCTTCCAGAGGACTCGTAAGAGTTACGAATCAGATCTTTAATAAATACGGGTTCCCACTCTGCTGCCATTCATTTCTTTTTGTTTCTTGTACCTCAACCACAAAGAGGCTCCCCATACATCCAGATGCAAACTACGCTAGGCTAACGCTACATTCGACATAAGAAGCCGAGTCCGGCTGATATCCCCCTCGCGACATTATTCCACTTACCCTTAGATAACCAAAGGCTGCCGGTGAGAAAAGGAGCTGGATTCGACTATGTTTGCCCGATCCCGAATCTAGACTGGAAAACCCTGAGATTGCTTGGTCTTTCCATGTCAGAGAATTCGCTCAAGCCTTTCGTTGGACGGACCATTCCGAGAAAAAAAAGCAGAAGGGTTTGCTTAACAGCAAAGGACATTCCGAAAATGCGAAGTCTTCAAAATTCGGGGGAGCCGCAATGGTGGTTTGCTCCGATAGCTGGGGAGCTTACTTTCAGTTTCTATGATCTGCTCTGAAGTGCGCCCCCAAATGAGCACTGCGGAACACAGCCTGGAATTTTAGCGCAGGATATACTTGTGCGGGCCAAATAGCCTCATGGCAGCAGACTGGTTGGCCACCCCTCTTACCACGGTATGAAATGTTAAGAGGCCAACGGCCCTACCTCATTAGTTGACCGTCTAGTTTTTCCTTGCAAATAGCGACGCGTCATGACTTCAGTGAGCTGCTATTTATGGCTGACCGAGATCTTTGTGTGGGCGCCTGAAGAGGGTCTAAAATAGAGATCTGTTTCTGGAGCTATGAGCACCATTTTCATATTTAAGATACATGTAGTGTAGCAATAACACCAGAGCGCATCGTTGTGGTTCGTTCACCGATCCTTTGGTTTGCGGTGCTGTTATTGATGTTTGTAATTCACAGACAAAATCATGCATAATAGTAAGGGGCCATCAACTAAGCCCGTCGTTTCGTCGCGCTTGGAAAATAAGCACGAACCCATCCGAATACTGGTGGCCGTCGAGCGTAAGCTCAAAGGGAGGATCCGCAAAAAGAATGCGTCGGCCGGGAATCGAACCCGGGGCCTGTCGATGGCAACGACAGATTTTACCACTAAACCACCGACGCTGATTGGTTATTAAGGGTGGGTGTCTTAATTTAGCCCATCGTTTTATTGGTCGCTGTACCGCACAAAGGAGGCTGACTAGCCACCCTGACAGAAACCTGCCCTTACTATTTGCGGGGATGGCAGATAACGAAGGCACTGCTGGTTGGGGCTATGGCACAGACAGAATGAGGTAGGTCTAATGCTATGACACGTTACGCCGCCTCTTTCTATGCGCTGGCAATGGTTGAACGGTGATTAGTGGGAACAAGGCGTGTTTTCTATTTGACAGCAGCTGTTGTATGCTAAGATTCTCCCTCTTAAACGTGGCCATCTTTATAGGACCACGTATCTCACCAGTCATTAGTGTAGAGTGGAATTTTGGCAAGGTAGATAGAGGTTGTAACAACCAAAAGCCACGCGAACAAACGCAGGTAACCGCCCTGTGTACCGTTTTAGTGTTTTTTTTTTTTTTTTTTTTTTTGCTATGTTTGCAGAATTCCCCGACTTGAATTGTTTTATTGGGAGTTGCCGGAATAATTCACTTTCGCGACTTTGCCAGCCATTTTTCCTCAAGCTTTTCTCTCCGGTATCAAGCAAACGCGTAACCAGCCAACCAAAGAATAGATACAACAATGGCTCAAACAGAGATGGCGCTCGACTCTGCACTCTCACATGAAGATATCACAAACGGCGCTGACACAGTCGACGGCCAGACAGTTGGCGTTGATCAGAAGCTTGAACGTGCCAGTCATATGATCGTTCCTTATCTGATGGAAAGGGTCGCAGAGTTTCGAGAACTCAACGCGTTGAGACAGGCGGTCAGTCTACCTAGACTCAATAAAACCTATGATACTGACCAGCTCTGCAACAGGGATGGAACAACCCCGGGGGAGACAAGTTCTTCCAAAGACAACGCCAAACCGCAGACGCATGTGATGAAAAAACAGCGCAGTACTTTTACATCATGATGAAGAACATAGCCCACGAGCTACACATATCAACAGGGGCATTTAAAATTAGGCAGGCGGCTGGCAGCGAGCCGCCTAGCATTCTCGACATCTGCATGGCTCCGGTCGGCTTTCTTGCAACGGCGCTGGAGCATAACCCAACATCGCACGCGCTTGCATTCAGTCTGCCCGTATCAAACGGAGGACACAAGGTCCGTCTACCTCGTCGACTGAATGTTGAGCAACGGTTCCTCGATGTCACCATGCTTGCTGCAGATATGGGTATGAGTGACATACCGCAAGCCCACCCAGAGGCAGAGAGCTTCATGCCACGACAGTTTGAGCCAAATCAACTCTTTGACCTGGTTTTATGCGACGGCCAGGTCCTCCGAACACATGTGAGGGCACCCTATAGAGAGAACCAAGAAGCACGAAGGCTTTCCTCTACACAATTGGCTCTCGGTCTTGAGCATCTGAGACCCGGAGGCACCATGGTGATTCTGATGCATAGGCTTGAGGCCTGGAACTCAGTAAACCTCCTGAGAACTTCCCACGAGTTCTCTTCCGTGAGGCTGTTCAAGCCAATGGCCGGCCACGCCAAGCGATCGTCCTTTTACATGATCGCCACTGGGGTCCAAAGCCAGCATCCCGAGGCTGTGCGATCAATCGAGAGATGGAAGGCAATATGGAGAACGACGACGTTTGGCGGCGATGATGAGCGCTGGGAAGCGTTATCGGACCGCGATCTCAGTGTGGAGCAGTTGCTTGATCAGTTTGGAGAGAAGCTCATACGCCTGGGGAGAGAGATTTGGAAAGTCCAGGCAGAAGCGTTGGCAACGGCGCCTTTTATCCGTGGTAAAGTGGGCGCGTCTGAGCGAGCGAAACGAACCGGTTAACTATTTGAACAGTTCGAGATGGGCCTGACAATATGTAGCTTCTCTGGCATTGGTTTTTTCCCTCTATGTTATGAAATAAAAAAATAAACAACCAGATGCTCAAAAGTTGTGGGCCTTGACCAGCTTCCTTTCACCCAAAGCGTATCTCGCCTGTGTTTGTTAGATATCGGGTTGCCGCCGACTGCCGAAATATTGGTCAATAGGCCCCCGACAGCCGCGCTATCGGATCACCGACAACCGATATACAAGGGGCATGGGTTTGGCCGGCGATCAAGTGGCCTGGCGACCATGTTCGGAAACAGTGCCAGTAGTGTATACTTATTCGGACACTGTGTGATGGGACTGGTCGCCGAAAGGTGATTGAAACGGGGTGCGCGAACCCGCTTATAGGATGACAAGCTATGCCGCCATGGGCGCGAGTGGCTCGATTGGGACACGTATTTTTCTTTTTCCTTGAGCAGTCTGACGCGCCGGCGGGTCTTACTATGTAAGCCTTGGCGTAGCAGGAGGTGCTTTCTTATCAACCCCGCCGTTCAAGACCCAAGTCGGCATCGCCGTCTCCTTGTTCATTGCTGCGGCTGTCGGGCGGGAGGGAAGATCATCCCGTAGAAAGTTAGCCATCTGTTTTGACAGTTTGACTCGGCGACGCTGTCAGCTTTCAAGTTGACAGGGAGATAACAGTATAGGATGGATGCCTTATATAACTGCCATCTTCCCCCTTTCTTTTCGTTTTCTGTCCGTCTCGTTTTCACTCCTATTGCATGTACTAACACAAACTTTTTTATATACTCTAAATTTTCAGCTCGGACTGACTGTTGCCTTGATCCAACTTCCATCCTATTTCTTGCTACGTTTAGTCCCACAAAGCCCACTGCAATGGCATTGTCCTCTACCTCGGCAGAGGCCTTTGGCTGTTCTGGCTATGAGACAAGCGCCAACATGGAAATGGGCTGTGTTGGAAGTACCATTCTTGCAAACACAACCGTGGACACGTTCAGCTGGAACAGCATCAATGTCTTGGTCAAGGACCGCACCACCAAGACGCCCCTCTCCCTTCTGTCCAATGCGGCTGGCATGGTGCGCGCAGGTGAGATGCTGGCCATCATGGGGCCAAGCGGTTCTGGAAAGACCACTCTGCTCAACGCGCTGGCCCATCGAGTGGCCGCTGCTGGCGCCACAACCACTGGCAATATTCTCGCCAACGGGGAGTCGGTAACCCGTAACAACATTCGTTCCTTGTCGTCGTATGTCGAGCAGGAAGATGCCTTGATCGGAAGCCTGACTGTTCGGGAGACCATGATGTTTGCTGCACAGCTCTCTCTACCAAGGTATGCAGCATCCTACACACATGGTGAAAAGGCGGCGCTAATACTCTGTTTAGAAATATCAGAAAGAAAGAAGCCCTTCGCCGTGTAGACGAACTGATCGCCAGTTTCGGTCTCCAGTTGCAGGCGAATACCATTGTCGGCACACCTTGGAGCAAGGGTCTGAGCGGCGGCCAGAAGAAGCGTCTTGGTGTGGCAAGTCGTCTCGTGACCAACCCGAAGATTCTGTTCCTCGACGAGCCTACGAGCGGCCTCGATTCTGCACTGAGCCGGGAGGTTTGCAGCTATATCAAGGCCATTGGAAAGGCAAACAATGTAAGACGACCGGCGGTTGACGTATGCCTCTACTTATTCTGATCCATCTACAGCTCGTCATTATCGCCTCCATCCACCAGCCCTCGTCGACCACATTCCATCAGTTCGACAAGCTCTGCCTGCTGTCAGGAGGTCGAACCTGCTACTTCGGTTCTGTTTCAGAAGCATCCAGTTACTTTGCGCGCATTGGATATCCTGTCCCGCCAGACACCAGCTCTCCGGAGCACTTCCTCGATCTCGTCAACACAGATATCGACGTGACTGGAGACATTCGCCGCCGGACGGAAGAAATATCGCGCATTTGGAGCGCTTCTGACCGCGCTTCTGATCTGCAGACGGCCATAGGCAACAGTGATAAGTTGGCCAAGAGCCACCCGTTTTTCGACAACTACAAGCCAAACGGGCCGAGTCCCTGGAGGGTGCCCGCCGTTCAGCTCCATCGCTCGTGGATCAAGTCATACCGCGACGTCATGGCCTATGGCATCCGCCTGGCCATGTACCTGGGTCTGGCCATACTTGTGGGCACCGTGTTTCTGCGCCTCCAACCAGAGCAAAAGTACATCCAGCCATACACCAACGCCATCTTCTTTGGCGGTGCCTTTATGTCGTTCATGGCCGTCGCTTACGTGCCGGCCTTTCTCGAGGACCTTGGAACCTTCCGACAGGAACGAGCCAACGGTCTCGTCACCCCGCTATCGTTTTTGTTGCCCAATTTTCTAATTGGCTTGCCTTTCCTCTTCTTCTTTGCTCTAATCTTTTCGATCATTGTGTATTGGTTGTCCGGCTTTACTCCCGGCGGATCGGCATTTTTCAAATGGGTGCTCTGGCTGTTCCTCGACCTGGTGGCTGCCGAATCGCTGGTAGTACTCGTATCTTCACTTTTCAGTGTTTTTGTTCTCGCACTGGCGGTCACGGCATTTGCCAACGGCCTCTGGATGTGCGTGAACGGGTTTCTGGTGCCTATGTCGATCCTCAACGTGTTTTGGAAGTACGTGTTCCACTACATCGACTACCAGGCCTACGTGTTCCAAGGAATGATGGTCAACGAGTTTGCGCACCGCGAATACCAGTGCGCTAAGACGGCCGACAGCCAATATCAGTGCAGCTACTCCAGTGACCTCAATTCCGTTGGCAAGATTCGCGGGACGGATGTGCTCCAGGAGCTCAGCATCCATACTGGCCAGGAGGGCACTTGGATTGGAATCATGATTGGTATTATTGCAGGCTACCGGCTTTTGGCCTATTTGGTCTTGGTTCTACGAAAGTGACTAAGAAATGATGCAGTGAGTAGCAGGGAGGTTTTGGTGGATTGCAGAGAGAAAGATACCGCGTATATTTTATACCGTTTGTTGCTTTGGCATGCTATTATTGCGCATGCAGCTTGTCATAATACTCCCGCAGTTTAGCTAAACGCATTTTTACGCGACTGGAAGTTAATTATCGAACGTGAGACGTCAGAACGTGTACGGGCGGTGGAGACGCTCAAAATATTCGGGTTCTCGTAGAAATGGCACCCAGTCTCATCGGCCTAGATTGTGCTGTGATTTGGCCTGTGCTACTACTCGTAAAAGCCATTTGTGTGGTACCGAGAGCACCCACGAAGCTCAGAGTGTTCTATTTTGGGGCTTTTGCCAAGCATCCCACTAAATACACGAAGACAACGATCTGAATCCTACCGGCGCCTGTCCTACAATCCACTCGGACCTCAGTCGCAGCCGATTTGCACATCCAGTTTTGCCAAGGATGATGTAATTTCAAGTCAGCAGCGCCGCCCTTCCATCAATGTGGAACTGTCCTGGCCCACTCTCTGATCTCCTCGGCCACAAGTAATACATCTCATCGTACAACTGAATAGCAATAAATATGAACAATACAGGGGTGTTCTCTACTGAGTAGGCAAAACGATACGGCATATTTCGTGATATTAAGCCGGCACACGTCGGTGTAAAAGACAACAAAAGGCCATCCTCGTTAAAGTTACCCAAATTTGAGCATCTGAAATTAGGTTGGCTGGATCGACTTACATTTGGTAGCCCTTGCTTTGATGCATATAAGCCAATATAGAAGACGAATCTCGCCATTGAGAACTTCCTTCTGTAGAGGGGTGTCTGTGCTGCCACTGCTCTGGCCATTTGAGGGCCAGAGAGAAATTTCAACCAAAAACTCAGGGTTAGGGTCAGGATTTAGTATGGTCTGATATAGGTATAAATATTAATACCGATTTCTTTTCTACAGTTCTGTTTATGTATTTATATTTAAATGGATAAGTGTGAATTTTGAAGTGTTTTTGGCTTAATAAGAAGGTGGTCTACTTATCATTGCCTTCGGCTCGGAAGATAGAAACGCCGAGAAGGCATGAATCGACTCGCTCGCCTTACGACCACTTCCATGGCAAGGACCCGATAACCATCATATCGGCAACCCACCCATTCGGCAGAGTTACAAGGTTCTAATCACAATATGTCCTCTGCAAAGGCTAGCTTCAAGCGCAACTTTACGGCAGACATGCTGGTCATTCCGTCGTGGTCTGCCTGGTCGAGCAATCCCGACCAGCTGCAGCTGTCGACCACTTCTCCGACGATCCAAGTAGGCTTTCTTCCGGCCTCTTTCCATCGCATGGCATTGCTGACACCGCTGCAGCAGTATCGGGCCTGTCCAAGGCGTTCAGTATTCCAAATCTACAACCCTTCATGGTGAAGATGGATCCCGACGCGGGCGACGAATATCTTATCCGACCACGATAACAATTTCTACCTTTGGAACAGCATGACGATGCTGACGTGGCGCTTCGCAAACAAGATGTCGCTGCGCGAGGTCGTGGACATGGTGCGCAAGGATATATACGACGAAAGACGCTTGCTACCGGTAAAGGGTGACGGCACCACCGTGAACCCGCATCCTCATACTTTGGCCGACAAGTGCAGCACCTACACCCCTCATTCCTCCATATCTACCGGCACGCTCGACGCCTCCGGCTCACTGGGCCAATGAAACAATACCGTACGCTTCCGGCTCATGCAGCCTGTCGCATCTTTCGGCTAGCTCGACAGCGAAGAGCAAGCCAGCGCGCCGGTCAAACAGGGTGACACGTGGCGAACCGGTTTTGAGGCACGACTCTCGCGTGTGGTAGGTTGTCTCCTGCCATCGCCGACTACGCCCGTGCCGAGTCCGCAGCGGATCAGCAATAGGAGAGAGGAAGAGAGGACAATATGAGATAAGGATCTTGGGCCACCCTAAAGGGACTGGTTTTGCTCCCTTTCCTCGGCTAGTGTTGAGGCAGTTCCTGGTCTGCTGTACATACCTATCGAAAATTGTCGATAGGGTGAGCAAGGTGAGCAGCACCTGAAGGACCCTGCGCAAGGGGCAATGTATCACGTAAGTCAGACTAGGGTGCATGCGTCCGGATCGTCTTTTCTGATATATGGGAATGTACGATACGGTCGCCTTCGCAGCATACGTCAATGCTCGCGCCAAGTTCATGCCGTAGCGCGTTGTGTTAGTCCTGAATGACGGCCCACAACCAGCTATGTGACTGGCCAGATCGGGATATCACATAGCGTAGCCCGTACCTCGCAGATCGTAGCTTAAAACTAGGTCATGCACTTGGGGTCATAGATTACTGAACATAACTGAACTCCCTGGTGTCCTGATTTCTGGACTGTTGAAAATCATTACGTCTTCCACCCGCCCGAGCTGTCCAAAGGAATGATAGCGTGCCGTAGGACTAAGATTGTAAGCAATGGAGCGGGATCTTGTATGAGGCTGAACCTCGATTAGCTAGTTTAGATTTGGGAGAATACGTTAGATTTGAGAGAACAAATCGGACGGGGAAAGGTCTACTCTGCTTTGACATAAAGAAACCCCTTGGTCCATCTGGTTCTGTGTCAGACATATACTCTAGTTCGAAGCATTATTAACGCCAGAAACGAAGACGGTCAGAAAGTCGCGAATCTTACAAGAGTATTATTGGCTTTAAGATATCTTCGATATTGTGGGAAATGGCACTACACTCACATTGCTCCCGGCCCTAAAAGCGAAGAGGGATTGGCAGGGGACGGATGCCGGTTTTCGTCTTTTATATCACTGAATGTTCGTCGCGCATCAAATAGTCTCAGAACAGTTCATGCTGCTACAGAAAAGGCCTTCAAACTGGATTGTAGACTAATTCGTTCAACCTGCGAATCTCTTCCCTCAATGCTTCAATTCCTACTTTATGAGGCGGCTGGTCCCGAATACCATCCTGTCTCGAGACAAAATCGACTAGCTGTGGCGAGATGGCCTTGCTGCAAGCCTCATCCGCATCTGCCTTGCCAGATTTAGTCGCACAACTGTATGGATAACCGAGCACGTGCTCTAGCCTGTCCACGAGCCGAACGACAGCCTGGATGAGAACTACTATCTGCAGATCAGAGTCCTCGTGGATGGAGACTCCATTGATCTGTAGCCCCGATAGCCTGAATAGAGTTGTCTGATGGCCGGGCTCGGGCAACGAAGCCCGAAGTGCTGCAAAGACATCGCGGCAGAGATGGATGAGATTAATGTAGCAGGACATGACGAGAAAACTTGTGGGCATGTCAAGGAACGTGACCTGAGGTGGCCGTTCTGAAATTCGAGGCTCAGCACCGCGCTCTGAGGGACACGCCGCCTTTGGCTGGTTCCGGGTTGTAGCTGCGGACATGGACTTCTCCCAGTCTTTGTCCCTCCCGTATGTGAGGCTGGGAAGGCCGGTGGAAGCCGAGGCCGGATTTACGTTGCGTGACACGGCACGTTGCCGATTGTCGTGGTGGAAATCAAGATTGGAAAGTCCCAAAATTCCGACGAGCAGCTCGTGAAATGTCTGCAGGCCTTGTATCATAAAGACGATAGCTCCCGAGAGATTCTTGCTCTTGACTACCAAGTCTTGCAGGCTGGGCGCGATCTTGCTGTGTTCGTTTGCCATCGCTCCTATGATGCTCAGCTGCCGGTACAGCTCCAGGTTCAGGCTCGACACCTTCTGCACAGACTCTTGCTGTATTGACGGATAACATCCGTAATCATAGACTTCGGGCGCGGGCTCTGTGCTAGGTCTCTCGGCTGCTGTGGTGTTTATTGCGGCATCTTCGCTAGATAGAAACGGAGTGTCGAAGTCGAGGACCTGTCCAAAGCAGTCTTCCCACGGAGATATGTCCAATAAATCATCGACTGCGGCATGGTGGAGTCCAAAGTCGAGAGAACCCTGACACTGGAGACCCGCCAGGCTCAAACCACCCGAGTCCTCCAGATCATGTCCTGGCCAAATATCTCCGGCTGTCAGGCTTTTGGAGACTGCCTGCGATGAAACGGGCGAGTTTGACAGCTGGCGTGAGCTTCTGGCTCTCTCTCGCTGCTCTTTGCTTGTGCGTTTGGGCCGTCCCATTCGCACCGACGAATCAACAACGCAGGTTGCACCGGCCTTGTGGCATCTCTCGCATGGAACATGGAGGTTTGTTCGTATGCAGCGTAGTTTTTGTCCTCTGCATCTATCACACGCAAACTGCCGGGGCCTTTCTCTTGCACTACCGTTTCCTGAAGGGGGCATATTCATGTAGGATGTGAGCCGCCGACTGGGTGTAGGACGAGGGGGATGGCAGGACAGAATGTCCGTTTTATCTCCAACATGAACAGTCCTATGACAAAATTTAGGCAGCCGAGCTGCTTTACCTTTATGGAACGTCTCCCTGGCATTCGATGCATGCTGGAGCTGTCGTCGGCTGAAGCTGAGAGGGCTCGGCTGGCTGAAACCTTGCTAAATTCTCATCTTACTTCTCACTGAAACATGGAGCACAGGAAATTCTCGCGGTCAAGCCACGCCAACTCTCATTGTGAGCATACATGTAGGACTCGCGTCCTTTCCAATGCCTGATTGGTCCACATGGTTCTCCAACGGCTGACCTGCATATGCTCTAGAAGGATCTTGGCGCCGATCTGTGGCATCAGCTACGTGAATGAAGAAAGTGGAGTTCAGCCCCTGAACAATAGATACGCTACCTGATTTGGGGGGGCTTTGGAGTAGATGCCACGTGTGGTTAGGGAGATTGACTGGATACGGGGGCTACTAGCTCTGCACAGCGTCCAGAAAGGGGTCGGGCGACTGTAGATCGGCTGCAGATCGTCTGCCAGTTTTTTCGAAGTCGCGATGGAAGGCGGGGTGAGCAGGAAAATGGAAGCTCGTGTATTTTACAGGGGTTCTGACTGCATTGCGTTTCTTTGCTAGGCCTCTAGAGGATCTGGGCGTAGAACCTAAAGTCGCGTGGCCAAAATGCAGAATCCGGACGTCGAGGCAGGCAACCTTGCTTTCCTAATTGACATTGTTTCGTTGGAAGCGAACGGTTTCTGACATTGCCTGGATTCCTACGCCTTGAATGGGTGCTTATTGTCTTAAACATAAGCCAAATCCTATTTCCTTGTGTATCTTACTAAGGTTCAAGAGCAGATAGACGGGGACATAGGTAATGCCAAGATATCGTGTCTCGGAGTGGGGAGGAGAGCTGAAAGACTTCAAGGTTGGCCACACACACGGCAGAATAAGCCAACCTTGTTGACCATCCCGAGATCTTGTAAACTCGGCGTGACGGCGGCACATTCATGGAGGAAAGCGATCGGTTCTTTTTTCTGTTTCCTTCATAGTCTAGCTTGTCATAGCCTTTGTCTCCATTCCCACCCAGCAAGTTTTATGAGTCTCGAGATGATCTTCCGAATTACCTACTCTCCGGCTGACCACCATCGCTCTTCCGTTCTGGCTTTACTGGCACTCTGCTACTATTTCGTAGGCTCCAACGATGCTCTTGGAATTCTCGGTTCGTACTGCGAAGAATGGAGTTGCAGTTTAGGGAATTGAAAACACGATTACCAAAGCATTGCAAATGCGCCATTATTTATCCTGTCTGTGTTCTTCTCAGCGATCCCGTCGTCAATACTCTGGCTAACTACGTGTCGTCCTCTCTATCATTCTACCATCGCCAAATAGAGCCTTTGTAGAAACCAGCGTCACTCATCACAAACGACAAACGATTTACAGGCATGTTTCCCTCACGGCGACTGCACCGACTACTCTTCGCAGCTGAACAGCGAAATCAAGCCGCTATCTTAGACCCCACCATGAGATGGGGTAGACACGGCTTAGGTGGCCGCTGTGATCCTGTCGCGCCCGAGCCCTGCGACTTCAGACGGATAAAAACGGGGAGCGTAAGCTGGAGGGCGTCGTCAGCGAATACAGGCGGACGAGAGCACGCGGGACTGAAGCCGGTGAAGAAATACGGAGATTTTCAGACAGCGGATAATCGGTAGACGTCAGGGAATGGAGCCGTCCAACACGGATGGCAATTGTGATGCAAGATACCAATGTATGAGGTACCCGAACACCCCAACATTACCGTACAAAAAGCGGTACAAGGCCGAACACTCACCGATGTATTGGATAATGCGTTTTTGGGATAGCCTGTTGCGACCTCACCCCCCCCTCCTCCTTTCTCCTCGCCTAAGCGAACCCATATCGGCAATGTAAGAAGGACTATTTCGCAAAGGGTAGTGGACTATCACACCGAGTTCTCGCATTCCGACGGATGGATCCAAGGCAAGGAAGGCCATCTGGAGCCACTTGTGACAGGGCTAGGCTCTCGCTCCCACATCCAAAACAGGTAGCTTCTTCAGGGCAGCAAGGGGAGGTCGAGTCGTGTGAAAGTAGGAGGTTTGGAAGAAGCATAAATCAGCCCTTCCCCGACCGCCTTTACCACCCCTGATAAAACACAGGAAGCGCATTGCGTGGCTAAACGATGACAGGATCTTCGAGACAGGCTTCGGGGGTTCCAACATCGCCATCGGCTATACCATTGCATCCTATTGCTCCCGGCTCCGGCTCCGGCCATGCTACAGATGACTACGTGAACGCCATCGTGGCGTTTTCTCGGCGCACCACAGGAGAGTGGCTGCATAGCGGTTTTCATTTCAGGCCTTTTGCACGTTGGTTGGAGGTCGATAACTCGCGAGCGGCGACACCGGTGGTGGATAGCACAGGGGGTTCTCCGGCGGCACCGGCCGACAACTTTTGCTTTGCCATTGCGGTTGACCTGCAGACGGCCGAGCCTTTGAGCCCTGGCGCGGTTTGGCCTAAGAGGCACGCTATCCGTCCGCTGCGCTCGCCTTCCGACCTCGATAGTAAGCACTACTGAGAACAGACAAAATGTGATACGTCTTCGGGGGAAAGGCTAATTATAGACCCAGGCAGCGCCGAGACCAGGTGCAGACACTCGCACATCCTCTTTCTGCGCGGCTGTCCGTCCAGAGAGTGGGTCAGAAAGGTTGGCCAAAGATACAGTATCGATCCCGAGTTCTGGCGCCGGCACGAAATGCCCTTTTGCAACCCCGACGGGGCATACGACCTCCCGACGCTGCCAAGCTTCCGCCAGGACATTGTGCAGCTGCGGGTCCCCAGCATCTTCACGCTGACCGTCAACATGCTGCTCTCCCGTGATCGGGTCGTGAAGCTGCGCGGCAAGACGGGTGAAAACAGAGTTACTACATACGGGAAGACGACAGAGCTCGTCGTAGGCACGTCGCTCGTGCGCGGTCTACAGGCCATCAGCGACAGTACGCTGGTGGTGGAGCAGTGGATCTCGTGCACCTTGGTGACGAACAAGGACGGCTGGACCGGTAAGAGAAGAGACACGCTGCTCCGACCAGGTTCCGGGCATCTTGGCTAACCGATCCAGCCGTGGTATGGCTCGACGTGGGCAGGCGGCTTCCTGCCTCTCTCATCATTCCCGCTGACAATGCCGGTGGCAGTCGCAGTGCCGATGCCGTGGGCGGGAGCTGGTCCCCCTCTGGTCGCGTCAATTCGGTGCCCATCATCCAGCCCACAGCCTACGCGGTGCTTGATCCGGAAACGAGCCCGGTCCCTGGCAGTTCCTCATCGGGCCCACCGACACCACCGACACGCGCTGCCCCATCGCCGGCACCGGCCCATGCGTCTGCCACCGTGCTGGGACAGCAGCAGCCCCTGCTCGGCAAGCAGAGCACGACCCACCTGCCGCTGCAGTACGGCGCCCGACTCGACGCGGCCCAGATGCGTGCTTCTCCTCTCTATGCGGTCAGCGACGTCTTCCGGCACGCCGCCTGCAGCTCCAGCCAATGGGTCAACATGATGCACGGGCACGTCCAGTCGGCCATGCACCAGGAGAACGAACGTCTCCGGGGGGGGCTGCGCGGCGAGGACGGCCACGCCAGCCGCACGAGCGAGGCGGACACGCTGGAGGACCTGCAGTACGTCAAGGACCTGGTGGACGAGCATGCGGCCTATGTGGGCGACGTCGTGGCCTTTTTCGAGGGCGGCTGTCCGGCGTGGGTGCGTCCACGCCAACGGCCGGGCAAGGGCAAAGACGCCCAAGACGCCAGAGGGGACGCTGGAGAGGGTGATAGGTCCTCCTCGTCTACCGAGGCCACCCTGGCCGAGCTGCTCTGTGATTTCCGCTGCCTCCTGCAGCGCCTCGAGCGGCTGTCGGCTCTCTGCAAGGACAGCGTCGACGTGCTGCTGAGCCGGGCCCAGCTGCGCGAGTCCCAGACGGCCATTGAAAAGGCGCACGAGGTCGAGATGCTGACCCTGCTGGTGTTTCTCTTCGCCCCGCTGTCGTTCCTGTCGTCCCTGTACGGCATGAACTTTGTCAACCCGTCCAGCAAGGTCGCCCTGGCCACCTTTCTTCCCGTGGCCGCGGTGGTGGCGGCCGTCATGATCATGCTGACGAAAAGGGTGGTGCGCTCCTGGTTCATGACTCGATGGAGACGGTTTATGGACTAGGCGTGAGGCTGGGAAATGCAGGTAGCTGTAGGTGTATTCCAATTTAGTCACCACAGTATAAAGGCAAAGATACACATCAGCAGTCATCACAGCCACGACCCATTTAACGTGACCAAAAGCGCACCAGCTTGTCGAATTCCGCCTCTCCTGGATCATCGCTTTCTCCCGGACGGAGCTCGCAGTACGCCTTGCGCGCCCTCACCAGCCAGCGGTCGTCGGTCCGCGACCGGCACGTGGTCTCGTACTGGTGCATCTTGAAGAGAGCCCGCGCCAGCTCCGGCTTGTAGTAGTCGTACATGCCAAAGATGCGGATGGCGTCGCGGATGAATTTGCTGTCCTGTGTCAGGGTCTTGTCTGGGGAACGAGAGAGAGAGGCAGTACCCACGGTGCGTATTGGGCATGGCCGGCCTGCCGCGAGTAGTGCTCGCCCAGCTTCAGGGACATCTGGGCGTACCGGAAGTTGTCGGCGACCTTGATGTTGTGGAAGTTGTCCATGGCCCTGTGATAGGCACGCACGCACTCGTGGATGCGGCCCTGCAACTCGCGCGCCCGTCCGAGACACTGCAGGGCGAGGCCGAGTCTGTCCGCCAGTCACAGGTCAGCAGCAGGCATGGGAGGGGGGGGGGGGGGGGGGGGGGGGGGGGGGGGCCCTCTTATCAGAATTTTTTTTCGTGGGGCCCGCCCTGCGGGCCCCGGGTGTGGTGCCACCGTTCGGCTGGCCGGCGCGCCTGTCGGTGCTGCCCGTG